>JAAAKG020000008.1:7753310-7770078 GCA_010014905.2 Druon quercuslanigerum | reverse complement strand
TGATCAGCAACCTGGGTCGGAGCAGTGTACGATGAAAAATTGGGTTAGTAAAATATTTTACACTTCAAAAAATTTAGTTTGAATAGATTTATCGACAAATTATTTTATCTTGAAAGTGTTGTTTAAATCATAAATAACTCAGTTTGAAATCGGCCAAATAAACATTGTAAATTTTATATGAAAATAAATGTCAAATATTCTATCTTTTAATTATTTAACTTTGGACATCTCAATAAAAAAACTGTTCCAACTTTAACTTTTTTTTTAACTAGAAAAGGGGGAAAATGGGAATTTGAAAAGGGTATTTTTACCCTTTTGAAATAGGAAAGACCGTGATACTTGCATGAATTAATGCAAATTAATTACTATTAGAATTCTTTAGACGAATTTAAGCTATCAATTATTTTATATTGCTTTATTTTAAATGAAAAATTAAATACTTATTCATTTTATAGTGTTAATTTGCAAATTTGTTTAATTTTTGATTTGTTAGAAAAACATAGCCTGATAAAGGCAAGGTATCTTATCCAGTTTGTTTAACGTCCAAATTCTTGAAATTAGATGAAATAAAGGAACGACCTCGTTCGGAGGCTGGCAAAGATTTAATTTATTAAATAAATCTTCGAAGGCCAAACGAGGCCATTAATTCATTCCATCCAAGGCATCTTATGTCATTTTTTTTTCAAAACACATTGCGAACCTATTAAAATAAAACATTTTTGAAACATAAAATATTTTAGGCGCTGAAACTATTTTTAATTTTAATTTCAGAGCATTTAAGGGTGTACTTTCAAATTTACATTACAAATCTCGGAAAGAAATATTTAATTATACTTAAATAATAAATATTAAGAAAAGAAAAACATATGAAAATTCATCAAGATACAAAAAATAGATCGAATTTGAACATTTCTGAAGTAATACCTAATCTTTTTCTTTTTTGAACGAAATAATATTTTAATGGTTTGAGCTAAAAATAACGGTGAAATCAAAAGAAATGAATATAGATGAGTCTTCTGAAGTAAAAAATAATACCTGACTTGTTCGGTGGTTAAAAGAAGTTAAAAACAACTTGATAATCGTTTTTTATCCTTGAGTATATCTGAAAATGTTTTCAAAACTTTTTAAAATACGAGTATTGGTTTCTCAACCATTTTTTTCCTACTACACAAGATTAAAAATTGAAAGTTAGATTGCGAATATTTTTTTAATACAATTACATACAACTTTAGATAACATTGTAGACACTACGTGACATTATTTCCAACTAAAAAAAAATACGGACATATATATTCAGAACCTTAATAAATACATTTCATGAAACACCAACAAAAGGAAACGCTTAAATAAATATTCCCGTAAATAATATATGATGTAATATCTCTTTGCTGCTATTGTTAAAAGCATGACCTTGAAGCTGCATTGCAGCGAAGTAATAAAAAATGTGAGCTAAGACTGTCGCCAATGTTTTGAACTTTCGATGGAAAGATTAAACTGCATTTCAATGATTTAAAATTTATGAATTAATATTAACGGTAAAAATATTGCTACTTTAATCTGCTTCCATCTAAATTAAGATTTGAATTTTAACTTTTCTAGTTAAAAACTTGATTTTTTTCTACATTTTCTAGAATTATTTAAATGCACTGTTTCAAATATTTTTAATCAAAAACTTGCAAAAACAAAATTTTATTCAGAAAAAGTCACATTAAAATTTGTATTCTATTCTAATTATTTTTGATATAAAAAAAGGAAACTTTTAATACTTTTCAATTGACTAACTTAAAATTAAATGCCGCTAAACTAAACATTTTGAAAGCCCTAAATTGAAGACTGAATCAATAAATTTGTACTTTGTCAAAATTATCACTTTAAGCAATTTTATACTAGAAACATTACAAATTAAAAGATTAGAATTTTTTTAACTGGCCACTTTTTTAAATTAGAAAACTTTCAAAATAAAAAATTATTTTTAATTTTCCCAATTATCTTAATAACATTTTTTATTATTCTGGTATATTTCAAACTCAAAAGGTTTCAGAATTTTATTTGAAATACATAAAAAATCTATGTTCTTTATAAAATTTTTTGTAATCTTTTCAAAGCTTTTATTATTTTTGAAATTTTTGCAAAATATTTAAATATTTTTAAGTTATTCGAATTTTTACTAAAAATTAAAAAATTCCGTAAAATCGTGCAGATCCATTTTTAACAATTTCACAAATATTTAAAAATAATGAATTGAAATTAATTTTGCAGAATAATAATTAGTTTTTCTAGGAATCTTAACAATTTTTTCTTCGTATTCTTCAGAAATCTACATTTTTACATTTTTTTAAATCTCTTCAAGCTTTAAATTATTTCTTAATATTTTTGAAGCTTTTAAATTAATTTGTTTCTAAATTTTTGAATATTAAACCAGTTTTGGAAAAATTCGAATAATTTTCGAAGATATTAAGATATTTTGTAAAATTTTTATATATAATTAATTTTTTTTTTAAATTACATTTTTTTAAACGAAATGTAGATTTTTTAAGATTTTAAGCTTTATAAGGATTTTTAAAGGTTTTAAGAAAATAAACATATTTTCTTTAGGAACATTGAACATGATTTTTTATTTATAAAAATAATTATTATAGTCAAATTAGAATCTGCAAGATTTTAAGAGAATTATTTTAATTTTGGAGCATTTTTAAAAATGTTAGGAAAAATTCGAATCATTTTTCAAAATATTTAGACGTTTTGTAAAAATTAAACAAATTTTTTGAAAAAATTTTATCAAATTTACAACGAAATGAAGGTTAAATATAAATTTTTGACGTTTTTCTATTAGGTTTTGAAGGACTTTAAAATAATGTTAAATTGAGAAGATTAAAAAATAATTAAAAACTTGGAAGATTAAAAAAAAAGTAGATTATTAAGATTATTAACAAAAAAGTTTTACGTATTTTGACTGGTTTCAAAAGAATAAAAAAAGTTTTTAGTTAGGGAATATTTAGAAGATTTCGAAAATTAAAAAAAGAAAGAAACAGCAACATTTTAAGGCAGTTTCTTTAATTATAGGATTTTTAAACATTTTAGGAAAAATCGAATAATTTTTTCACACATTTAGACGGTTTGTAAACTTTTCAAGAGAAACTCTGAAATTTTGAAAACATTACACAAAATTTGAAACAAAATGAAAGTTTTAAATATTTTTAAGAATTTTTAAAATAATTTGAAAGGAATATTTTAAAATATTTTAAAAAAACACATTTTTATGAGCAAATAAGAATTGAACAATTATAAACTTAAAAAAATATTTAAAAAAAAAACACATTTTTTATGAACTAGTAAGAATTGAACAATTATAAACTTAAAAGACTTTAAAAAATGTTAAAAATGCACATTTTTAATGATTTTGAACCATAAATAAAAAAAGAAATTATCAAAGGTTTCAAGAAAATAAAAAAAATTATTAAGTCCTAGGAAAATTGAAAATAAGGTTTTATTCTAAAAAATTAATTGTTATGGAATATTTAGAAGATTTTGAAAATTAAAAAAAAAAGAAACAGCAACATTTTAAGGCAGTTTCTTTATTTACAGGATTTTTAAAAATTTTAGGAAAAATCGAATAATTTTTTCACACATTTAGACGGTTTGTAAACTTTTCAAGAGAAACTCTGAAATTTTGAAAACATTAAACAAAATTTGAAACAAAATGAAAGTTTTAAAGATTTTTAAGAATTTTTAAAATAATTTGAAAAGAATATTTTAAAATATTTAAAAAAAACACACATTTTTATGAACAAATAAGAATTGAACAATTATAAACTTGAAAAGACTTTAAAAAATGTTAAAAATATCGATTTTTAATGATTTTGAACAATAAATAAAAAAAGAAATTGTCGAAGATTTCAGGAGAATAAAAAAATTATTAAGTCCTAGGAAAATTGAAAATAAGGTTTTATTCTAAAAAAGTAATTGTTAGGGAATATTTAAAAAATTTCGAAAACTAAAAAAAGAAAGAAACCGCAACATTTTACGGCACTTCCTTTATTTATAGGATTTTTAAAAATGTTAGAAAAAATCGAATAATTTTTTTACACATTTAGACGGTTTGTAAACATTTCAAGAAAAAATCTGAAATTTTGAAAACATTGCAAAAAATTTGAAACAAAATGAAAGTTTTAAAGCTTTTTAGGGATTTTTAAAATAATTTGAAGAGAATATTTAAACATATTTTTTTAAGAACACCTTTTTTGCAAACAAATAAGAAATGAAAAATTAAAAACTTGAAAAGACTTTTAAAAAATGTTAAAAATGCAGATATTTAATGATTTTAACGATAAATAAAAGAAGAAATTATCAAAGGTTACAAGAGATTAAAACAAATTATTAATAGTCTTAGGAAATTGAAATTAAGGTTTTATTCTAAAAAAAGAATTGTTAGGGAATATTTTAAAAGATTTCAAAAAAATAAAAATAAAAGAATCTGCAAAATTTTAAGGAAGTTTTTTTAATTTGCAGGATTTTTAAAAATGTCTGGAAAAATGTTTCCTTAGATAACTGGAAAATTTTTTTATTATTTTTCACTTTGAAAATATAATTCTAAGAAAATATAAGAAATGATTTGGAAACAAAAACAAGTTTTTATATATAAATAACAAGTGTATTTTCAAATATCGTATAATTAAAGATTGAAAGGAAAGATTTTGAAGAATAGGGAAAAAATGGGAATACAAAAAATACTGTGAACGCTGAAATCTATTAAAAAAGTTTCAAAAAAAATTGGAGTTTGTATTATTGCAAGTGTCAACATTTTTTTGGAGTATTTCAAGTCATTTCTACGAGGTTAATTCAAGTTTTTATTTTAAGGGAGCATCTTTTTTCGAATATGGAATATTTCGCCTCACCGCCTCTAATAATACCAAATATTTAGTTGCCCTGCGCCAAATAATGAAACTAAATAATGTGCAAAAACGCCAAAATCAGGAAACAGTTTCTCGACAAAATGCAAATGAAGCTCCGAAAACAAAAATGTGAACCAAGCTTCAAAACGGAGGGAAGCCGACACTATAAATTACCTCACCTCTGATACGGAAAAAAGGACTTCAACTTCGACTTAACGTTGACAACCCTCTTGTTCCGAACTTAAATAATTATGTCCTAGTTGCCAGCGATACGAAAATATAACCGAGAAATCGATAATGCGTCCAAAAATGGATCGGTTATAAAAACATGAGAGGAGTTTCGCGTAGATCTAAAAGTGCGAAAATTTGTAGGTTAGTTTGTGCGGCGTTAAAGGAAATCAACACTGAAGGTCAAATTTATCGGTTGATTAAGACCAAAAAAGTTACACGTGATCATTTTCACAGGGTGTTTATGGATTTCGCGTGTTCGACAATGGATGCTGGACCGCGCTATTCGCATTTCACCACAACAATACGCGTGCGTCTGTCCGTTCCTTCAGACACTTGGGCCCCAAAATGACGAGAAATAAAAATATTATAAATTTTATATGCTCAAAATTTTCACCTACCTTGCGAAAACGTGTCGATGAATTCTCGCAGTTGATGCTCGAAATCAGAAAAAGAGATCGCAGAATTTTAATACTGGAGCAAAACTATTTACCGAGTAGTCGTACCAATTTTTTTGTTGTGGCTAATATCACTGCTGAAAATTCGACCAATTCGACAGAACTCGGACGCTTCCGACTTTGTTCGACACATGGTTCGACACTCCTCGACAGTCAGGGCTACCAACAGTTCATAACGGTATTCTTGCTAACGGACACTTCCGGGTTGCTATTCAAAAATGCATTCTTTTTCTTTTTGAAAGTTTAAATAATATTTACATAAAGAGAATATTGATACGGATTTTTTCCTTTTCATATCAATTAATCCTCAAATAAAGTATAAAGAATAGGGACAAAGTGTTTTTTAACTGTTCGTAGATTCTGGTAGCTTTTCTTTTTTTTTGCAGGGCTGGTAACCCCTAAACATATATTTCGCTAGCAGCTGCTTGTAGCCAGCCCTATTTGTAGCTGCTTTGAAAACTACTTCTTGGAAATTTTACATGACCAGTGAGACAGGAAATTCTTTTAAGTTATTCATGAGATAAGTGACGTAACCGAAATTTGCTACGCAGTTAAACAAGTTGGAAATGTGGTGAAATTTGTTGACAGTTTTCTAAAGATCAAAAGCAAGAAACTGAATGAATATTTTAAATGGATTAAATATAATTATTCAAAAAAGCTCATAAGCCCATATTGCCATATATAATCAGGGATATAATTTAATTATTTTAATGAGGTTAAGTTACCCACGGAAAACTGATTTACCGACTCACGATATTTAAAAGTTGAAACCAATAGATGTCGCGATGTTTAAGATCCTAAAATAAAACTGAAATATTACTTTTCAAAATAATTATTATTACAACATTATTATTATTATTATTACTGTTTTTAAATTTCTTAATTAAAACGTTTGAAATAAAAAATTGAGTGCATTATTATTGTAGGCTATATTTTATAGTTATCACCTGTCGATAAAACAGTAAACTACTTTTTTAAAGTATGCGCGCGTTTGAGATTACAGTAATTTTGAAGAAAAAAAACATTCATATTTCCGACTTCTCATTCGCACTCTGTATTTTCCCATTTTCAAGAGTTCTTCTTTTTCTTCATGTATCAAAAAAATTTTCTCTTTTTACCCCATTTTATTGTAATTCAAATGAGTGTTTTAAAAAGTATTTTTTTGCACAACAATTAAACTACTTTGTTTTAATTCAAGCAAATTTGTAAAAAAATAATTTGTTTTATTGAATTTCCACCTCTTTGGTTGATAATTTAACAACTATTCAATTTTTGGAGAATTAATCTTCTTGATTAAAAAAATAAAATTTTTTGATTGAATCTTAAACTCTTTTGTTGAAAACTCATTGCACACTAATGTCTTTATTTGCAAATTTAACTTTTTACTGTTATAAATTTAACCTTCTTGGGTGAAAAAAATCTATTAGGTTAAATTTTAAAATCTTTTGTTGGAAATTCATTTTTTTATTGAAGATTCATAATTTTACTTTTAAATTCATCTCTTTAGTAACAAATTTAATTATTTCATTAAAAATTAATTGTTGTTGTTATGAACTATTTTTTATCAGCTAAAAAGTTACTATTTTAATTATGTTTAAAAATTGATCTTTTCTATTTTAAAGCTCAACTATTTGGTTGAATCTTTAGAAATTTAATGTTCTTCTTGAAAAATATTTATTGGGTGGAATGTTTAAATATTTTGTTGAAAATTTATTATTTTATTAAAGATTTATAATTTTAGTTGTAAATTAATCTCTGTATGAGAAAATTTAACTATTTGATTAAAAATTTTTCAACAATTCGGTCGAAAATGAATGTATTTTAAAAAAAGCTGTTTTTTTAGGTGAAAAATTCATCCTTTTTGTTCGAAAAGTCGATTATTTTCTGAAAAATGAAACTATTTTTAGGATAATTTCACTATTTGGTAGAAAATTATTTTTTTTCTGAAAAATCATATTTTTGAATAAAAAATTCTACTATTGTGTAATTATTACGTCTTTTTTACTTCAAATAAAAAATTTTTTGATGGAAATTGATGTGCTTTGTTAAAAATTTGTCTTTTTTGGCAGATCATCAATTTTCTTGACGAAGAATTTATCTTTTTCTGTTGAAAAGTCAACTAATTATTTTAAACAATCTACTACTTTTTTGAAAGTTGAATTATTAGGTTTAAAAATCGTATTTTTAAAAATAAGTTCAACCACTTTGTCGAAAATAAATTTTTTTCAAATGAAAATTTATCTCTTTAATTGAAAATTTAAATATGTATTTTATTTTTATAAAATTATTCTTGTTGTTAACAAAATCATCTTTTGGGTTTAAATTTAAATTCTTTTTTGAAAAATAGTATTTTTGTTAATTCGTCATTTTATTTTTAAATTTGTCTTTACATATTTTCTTAGAAATTACTTTTTTTTCGTTACGAAATTATTTTTTTAACTATTTCCCGGAAAATTGTAACTAATTAGTTAAAACTTAATTTCTTGATAGAAAGTTGAACTACTTTGCTAAAAAATGTTTTTTTTTTAACCTATGGTTGAGAATTTTAATTTTTCGGTACAAATTTCTTTTTTTTTGCTGTAAACTAATTTTTTATCTGTAAATTTAACTGATTTATTTGTTGTTGAAAAGTTATCCTTTATTGCAAAATAAACTATTTGGTGGAACATTCAAATATTTTGTTGAAATTCGTATCTTTAGTTGTAAAAGTAATCTGTTTTGTTAAAAATTGATCTTTTTGGTATAAAATTCAACTATTTGAATAAAAACTCATGTTTTCAATTTGAAAATTAAGTTTTGATTGCATATTTCACGATTCCATTTTTTTTCTTAAAATAAATACCTTTTTTAGTTGAAAAATTCAACTTTCTTCGAAAAAAATTGTCTTTTCGACTTGAAAATTTAACTATTTTTCTAAAACTTATACTAATTTCTTGACAATTCGTAATAATTCATTAAGAAACAAAAAAATATTGATGATAATAATTTTGATAAAAACTAAGTTATACCTCCTACCGATAAAAAAGGAATTCTCTTTTTAGTTTCTACAAACTTAATTTCTTTTAAATTTTTACTAGAAACATACCTATAAACTAGAACGACCGGAAAAAATAATAGCTTATTTAATTATTATTCAGATTTCATCCAAACAATCGAAACATTTAAAACTATTGCACATTAAAAATAGAAGTTACATATTTATTACCGACTAATGGTAAGAAACGGAAGAATAAGCTGTCAGTGCCATCTGTACGTAGATATAACAATACTTTACAAAATTATGAGCAAGCCTATATGGTAACAAGATTTCACTCTGTGAAGAAAATTTGAAAGTGATTTATTACATTTGTCACAAGCAAAGCAGATTATAAATATGTGAAAAATATTTATGTTTCTATTACATATGCACATTAAGCGACTTGATTTTTTTTATAGCTGATCTGAATAATTTATGAACTTAGATGTCCTAGACCAAATAAAGATATCAATTATTTAATAGAGGGCATCATCAAGTCCATCAACGTACTAAAATATAAATGAATAGGTATCATTGTCCAATTTGCATTTTTACATTTTTTCTTCGAAATAATAAAATTTTGCATTCTGAATGGGCATGATCATTTTTAAAAAATGTTGTTTAAAGTTTGGAATGAAATTTTTTTCTTGTTAGGACTTAAAACCAAGATCGTAATATTTATTATTTTATTTCATAATTAATACTATCATTGCCATCAAGAGAAAATTGTGGGAAACAACTAAATTATTTTTATTTCTTCTTTAAATCATTATTTACGTAAGAAGCAATTAAAATAAGGTATTAGACCAAAAAAATTATAAGAACTGTTGTCAGTCATAGACTGGAAATTAGAAAGTAAAATGAACAAGACTAGCTTATAAGTTAACAGAAAAATGCGATGCAATTAATTTAAATTCGTAAAATGAAGACAATACAGAATAATATTTTTTTTTTTTACTCAACATAGAAAAAGTTTAAATATTACGTTAAATTTGATATAATAAATCAAAATAATAAAAAATGAAATATCAAAATTATTATCTGATTATAAAATGGTTCATTTGAACTAATTTCATGTTTTTAATAATTTTCTTTAACCCAGGCTCCACGAATAAAAAAAAATCTAAATGAGAACTGTGTTTTAATAAAAAGAAAATATTATAATGTTATTCTTATTATTGTTTTGCTAATATAAAAATCTGAAGAATTCTGGTCGTAAAATGCAAATAAGGTTTCTTTCACGAGTCAACTAAACGAGGAAGGCCAAAACACGCCAATAGAAAATGAATAGCAAACTCTCGAGAGAAGCAACAGGTAGACGGTCATAAACACACATATATACGCACACATATGCGCATGCATGCATAAATATACCAGGTATGCACAAAGGATGCTTGACTGATTCAAGGGGCTGGATGGGAGTGGTCTGAAGTTTAACAAGACAAACCCTATTCGCTGAATCGTTCTGGTTCCGCCTTGGGGTAGTCTACCACCCTCATTACCCCGTATTGAAAATTCTTTCACCTTTCCCTCTTTCTCAAAGTTTCGCAATCACTTGTAATCCATTTAAAATAAAATTGTAACACTTTTATTATTATTATTGTTATTATTGCGCCATTAAGCCATGTCCCTTTCGGGATAAGCGTGACTCACTTGGTGAGGACAAAAATATCAAAAGTATAAATTAAAAACGTAGTATGTCCTGGAGTTCGATTAATTGTTTAAATTAGTTAGATTTGATTAATATTAATTAAAAATACTAATATATGTGAAATAATTAATTGAACTTAATACTTAAGTCACTCAGTTGATTAATTTAATTCAAAATTATTTCACTTATACTTGTGTCATTATTTATTATTTTTATTAAATATAATTTTTATTTTATTATTCTCCTAAAATGAAAATCAACAAATCGTATAAAATAAATTAAATCTCTGAAATGATTACCTAACATTGGCAAAAAAGTACTGAGGTAATTTCTCCATTTCATTCATAAAGTATGAATCGATAAAGAAATGCGCAATAACCAGCACATTGAAAAATGATCTAATTTATCTCCGAAAAAAATTATTAATCTTTGAGATATACTCTTCGGTACCAATAGGGTTTTGAATCGCACGTTTCTTTATAAATAGCAACAAGAAAGGCGACCGCAAAACTTTTCCTGTCGCGATGCTGCGAGGGCGACAGCGTGTCAGCTTGAGCAGCGGGGTAAGGGGGGAGTCGCGGATGGTACCACACCACGCACTCGGGGAAAGGGGAATCCCATCGGTTCCACTTGGGGGTTTGGGGAGGGCGTTCAGTCTGCGCAGACGCGATAGATCCTACCACAGAGTTGGCGCGCGCCCGAATGAAAGCTTGCGACATGTCGCCGAGGCACTCAGTCGTGCGCCGACACTCGTGCTGTTCCTGAACTCACTACTCGGCAGAGTGCACATTTTTTTAAATCGTTGGTGTAAGCGCGCACGTTGGCGCTTAGATTCGGCTATGATACTAGGTGCGTTCACTGGCCGATAAAGTAAAACGGTTTTCGAAACGCGACTCAGTGTCTTCTCACCATCTAAGTGAGCTCTCTCACATCTCGTGAATTTTCTAGAACCCGCGAGTTTAAATAAAATTGTTATTGTGAATCCAATCACAACATTTTTCGTGAACAGTGAAGCGGAAAACGTTTCAGTGACTCGGGTTCGACGAAAGTGAAACAATATTGTGAGCTAACTGTGACAGTAACTGTGACACGAGAAACAGTGAAGGCACGTGGTTATCAGAGAAAGGTATCAGGGATTGTGCTAGGCTATCTGTGATGTGTCAGTGAGTGATGGAATCCCCAGTCATGTATGACACCTCGTCCCACCAGGCCCAAGGCCAGGTCCCCCAGGAAATGAAGAAGTCACCCCAGGTGATGAACAACAACTCTGCCCTTCAAGTCAACCACAATCAGCAAACTGGTAACTCGGTTGTCAGCAAAGTTTCCGCCAGCAAGGCGAGTCTCCATCAGCAGTATGCTGAACACTGTGCAGCAGCAGGAGAGCTGACTGACCTCAACACTCCCGAAATTTCTCTCGACCTCCAACATCTCATCGATGATTCCCACTTCAACGATGGCCTCCTGGACATGCTCAATGGTGGAAATGGTACCATTAAGCACAACAGGACACCCGGAGTTTACCCCAGAACGACCCTAGCCTACATGCCTCAACCCGTTCACAGCGGGGCAAGTTACCACCAAGGCAGCAATAGCTGCAGCGATAGCAACAGCTCGAGCTCTGAATCCCCCAGCATCAAGGAGGAGCCCCTGGACCCGGCCGACTACCGGCGGCACTGTCCCCAATATCCTCCAAGTGGATACAGTCCGGCCAACAACGGACCCTTCACCAATGGTGGACCAACCTTCACGACCCTCACACCCTCCAATGTGTCTGGTGGTCACCCTGTTCATCAACAACCAAACAGGGTGGGCATGAAACCCGTGATGTCTCATCAGCATCATGCTGCTGCAGCGGCCGCAGCAGCCGCCCGGAAACAGAGCAAATCTGTCGACAAGGCCAGTGATGAGTACAGGAGGCGAAGGGAGAGGAACAACATTGCTGTGAGGAAAAGCCGGGAAAAGGCGAAGGTACGGTCCAGGGAAACTGAGGAGAAAGTCAAACTCCTTGTCAAGGACAACGAATTACTTAAGAAGAGGATCGAGCTCCTTACGGAGGAACTCAATGTTCTCAGGTCGCTCTTCAGCAGCGTTGGTGTTGCCCCAGAACAGATCCATCGTGAAATCTCCAGGCATCTTGACCAGTTCCAGCAACATGCGGTTGGACCCATGTAGCACGACGATTCGTCAGCACCTACAAGCTTCGACCTTGGAGCGTCTTCCAAGGGAATCCGGCTGTGAACGCTTCCGCGTGTCTCTGTGCTCGCGGAACAACTTACAGGTTTCTCCATCCACGTCTCTTCTCCTCTTTCCATGTAGATTACAGACCTTGCTTCCTCTACTAAAAGCAATGATGCACCGGTTTGTTGTGGTCACTTTATTACCAAGATTCTATAAAAGCACATTCTTATCAAGGCTAACAGCAATGAACTACTTATTAAATACGAGATTCATGAACAGTAACAACTTCTGGTTCAAATACTATTCAGATCAATAGCTACAGGATTCATTATCAAAAGAATATTAAGATAACTTATTGACTTTATTATCATTAGCAGATGCTCAAAAGCTACGACTATTTTTAACAGAAATCTTCCTAATGACTTCTGACTCGCTCAAAGTTAATTTAAAAGATAGTCAGTTTTTCAAATTATCGGACGCGACAGATTGTCTTTGAATTTTTGTGCTCTTCAGAAATCAGAACTGCAATCTAAGATCAAGAACCGGTTGGCATCATCGGCCTTGGCGAATTGCAAACTTCACTGTGGCAGAATGTTACGTAAGCTGATCTCGCGCACTGCCAGCATAAGTCAGATAAGATGCGTAAAATGTGGGGTTTTAGAAATTACGCTGACCCCCCACAATTCCAGTGAACGCAGAAAATTATATTTATCAGTGTATATTCACGATTTTAAATCTCAAATTTGCCAAACGAAAAACTCACTACCTGCATGAAACATTACGTTCTGTTTTCTGATCTTTTTAAAGTACATTTTTGTACATTTTACCTTTTTTACATTTTCTATCATCTTCGCAGCAAACTCAAGGCAATGTTTCGTCAGCTTTTGAACTCTTATTATCAAGAGCAATAAGTCGGCACACATGATAAAAAGTATATGATTTTTTGCGTGATACTGAAGATAAATGGAAAGGAGAGGAGAGTTATTTATGAAAAAAAGCGTTTTAGAAGAAGCTTCGCAATTGGATTAATTGAAAAGACGTGTACAAGTCGAGTGCGAAAAGTGCCTTTTTTAAAGCGACGAACTCACAGCGAAGTGTGTGTAGGACGCTTGGTGTAATATTTCTTGTAGAAAAATGAAAGTAAATTTGTGAGGCCCTTCGGCTCCCACGTGGACCGCGTCGCCATCTTGTGATTTCTCTAAGACTTCACGAAAACGCGACAACGTTTAGACTTAAATGGCGAGATGCATCGCTTTCGATCATCTTTTTTTTCTCTTGTACCTTTTTCTCTTACCACGACGTGTTTAAGACTGGGTGGTGCCCGCGAAAGAAATGAAATTTCCGACAACGGGACCTGCACCTCGTTCGCGAAACTCACACAAACAGTTTACATCTCGAATCCATACGAACACTCGCTCATAAACGCACACAAACTTGAACCACGCGAACGGTTAAAACTCTAATAAAAAATAAAAAAATAAAATAAAAATAAATGAAAACTGAAAGCACAAAGAACCCCCAGAGTTAAGTTCCGTTCACGTGGCGTTGTGATTAGCTACGGTTATTAGTGTAAATCGATAAAATGTAATTAGTTTATCGCTCTCATACCTGAGTACCTTGAAATGACATACCGAGATACCGTAATCGATTGCGATTGAGTCTTCCGAAAGATCTCCTGTATTCTTCATTTTTCCGAGTCTTTTCTTGTTTGTTTTTGTTGTAACTTTTACTGACGTCATTAGTTCTCGGTAAAACTAAAAACGGAAGAAACACCCACACGCAAACACTCGCGTACAGACGGCCCTGTATTATATAGCTAATATATTAATTCTATCGAAGATGTATGTACGTAAAAGTTAATATATTTTCATTTGTGGAGTAAGAGTTTGAGCGAGTGGCGAAAATGAATGGAGGATTAGTGTAATTGCGCAGAAAAAAAAATGTTTGCGTAAATTGATAATTGCGTAAATGAATAAATACTGTATTTAGACAAGTATGTTGAAAACATCGTTTTAATAAAAAAAAATATTGCGCCGACGTTACCTGGGACAATTCGGCCAAGCCGAGTCCCTCATTTGAGTTACCGTAACGTGTGAAGCGGGCTTCATTGTTTATTCGTTCGATTGTTGATTGTTGTGTGCGAGCGAGTGAGATTATACAAATATAAATATAGAGTTCTTTATTATTATTAATATTATTATTGTTATATAAATATATATATATTTTGCGAATTTCATCAAAGACAGCGACTTTCGCGTGAATGTTTGGGGTATGCGTGCGAATAATGTGTGTGTATGGCAGGGTACGTATGATGTGTATGAGATTACCTTTCACGGTTGTCAAATTGTCTATGCACAAATATATTTTGATATAAAACTTACCTGATTTCTGTCTCTTTATTTAAAATATCTTAATTTTAAGATTCCCATTTTTTCTTTTTCTTCTTACAGAATTTCAATTTAGATAGTTTATTTGAAAAATTGCATTTTAATGGGTGCAATATTAATATAGTTGGAAAATAGTGTACACAAAGGAATACCGATGATTACAGTAAGTATGTCACTGATTTATGGGGTTGATATAATAGATGAATTTTTACGAACATTGAACTGCAATTATCGGCTCGACGTCCGATTGTAAATGCATCTTGAATGAAACGTGTCATTTGCAATTATTCTGCATTCAATTGCTTTCAATTAACGAGTTAAACGTCCTTCTGTGATTCATGATTCGTAAATATGCAACAAAAGTTATTTAACTTTATGTTCAAGTGCATTATTTAGTTGAATCGACTTATGTTATTTTTCTTGGCATACACAACTGAATTAAACAAAAAATATTTTTTTCTCTTGATAAAAAAAATATTCTTTTTCTTTTACACAATTTTAGTTTCAGTTCAAACTTTTAATTTTTGGTTAATATCTCTACTCGAATTTTAATTTTTGGTGATCACATCACCTCCAATTTGCCCGATTTCTTGAAAAAGAAAATCTTTTTTCTTCAATGGGAAAAACTTCGTTTTCGAAAAAATGAAAATACGTGCATATGTCGTATAATTTTCAGATTTTTGCAACAATTTTCCTCTGTCATGCTGAAAGTGGAAGTCGAGGTACAAAATTTTAGAAAATTTAGAATTTAAAAAAAAAAACTTATCACATGCTGTATCCTCTTCAGCGGATTAAAAAAATCTTGTGTGACATTACTAGACTGGGAATTTCATAGGCATTCGAACTGTTTTTTTTTAAATGTCCTATCATTTTTTTTCGCTGAGTTATCGTGATTCAAATCCAGCAGTGATTTTTAATAGTGCTTGCGTCAATCGATCTCATAATTCCGACGGTAGTGTATTTATTATAAACTTTTTGTAAATTAAAGTATAGACACCTATTCAGAAATTTTCAAGGAATAATATACACCCAATAACTTTTAATCCCCCCCCCCTCCTAATACCAGTGGTGTAATCCGAAAGGAAAAAGTTGCCTGTTACGATGGGGGGGGGTCTATGGTTGGTAGCAGGGGGTGGGGGTTATAAGTAAAAATAACATTACGAACTTAAACCTAATTATAAAACCCAACTATATTTTTGGGTGGTTCATTTTTTTATTGAAAAAGCTACTATTGTATTTTTTCTTAGGATTCTATTTCGTTCCGTAAAAAAATTATATGGTTTACTTGAAAATTGAAATCCTTCTTAAAAAGGCAACAAAAACAACATTATTCAAAAATGATATTTTTTTATCGAAAATTCAACTACTTTGTTGAAAATTAATTTTTTTATCTCAAGCCACATCTCTTAGATTGAAAATTAAACTATTTTTTATAAAAGTTCGTTTTATTTTTGGTTGAAAATAAATTGTTTAAACTGACAATTAAACTGTTTACTTTTTGGTTGAAGTAATTTTTGCTTTTAAAGTAATTTGAATAAAAATGCATGTATTTTATTCAAAATTCGTCTTTTTTGGTAGAAGATTAATTTTGTTGTTGGAAAATTCATTTTGTTGGTTGAAAATTTATCAATTTTGAAACAAAAATTTTTATTAATTTTTTTATCTTAAAATTTAACTACTCAATGTTTTGTAACACATTATCCTGTATATTAGATAAGTTGGAAGTTCGTATATTTGGGTAGAACATTAATCTTCTTGGTCGGAAATTTATGTTTTTGTAGGAAAATTAAAAATGTTGTTGAAAATACTTTTTTTATTTTTTTAAAGTTTTTATATCAAAGTTTTTATCTTAAAATTTAACAATTCACTTTTGGGTGAAGCTTTATACCGAATGTAGTAAAACTTAAAAATTCATGTTTTTTTTTTAAATCTTTTTAGTTAGAGAATTAATTTAAATT
>JAAAKG020000008.1:7718676-7746459 GCA_010014905.2 Druon quercuslanigerum | reverse complement strand
CCTTACGGATTATCTCGTTACTTACTTTGTCCATCAGAGTTTTCCCGCATATTATGCGCAGGAATCTCATGTCGATCAGGTGTTTCAAAAATTTCAAGATATTTAAAAAAATTATAATCAATTTCAATACTTTTCAAGAAATTTCAACAGAGTTTAAAAAATTTAGAGAATTTTAAAAAATTTCATGGAATTTTCAAAAACTTTAAAAATCCTAGTGTATTTCAAAATAATTAAAAGCTTTTGAAATATTTTACGGTACCTATGTTAAACAATTCTCAGGAAATTTCAAGAAATTGGGAAACTTTCATGAAATATCATCAGATTTCGTGTAACATCACCTGATTTTAAGGAATTTTATAATAGTTTAAGAAAGCTTCAAAAAATTTATTGACAACAATTAATGGGTTTCAAATATTTAAAGAAGTTTTCCATATTTCAAACTGTTTCCAAAGATTTTGAAAAAGTTCGATGGGTTTAAAGAATTTTCAATTTTTTAAGTGATCCCAAGAAATTTCAATAGTTTTCAACAAATTTAAAAGTAGTTTAAAGATTTTAGGTTGTTTTAGAAGATTTAAAGAAATTTTTAAAAGCTTCAAAAAATTTCAAGTTATTTCAGAACACTTCAAAGGATTGAAAATATATGTTTTTTTTTAAGAATTCCAAAGAATTCAAAGGTTTGTTTGATTGGTTGAAGTATTTAAATGATTTTTAAAAATTGGAAAGATTTAATGGTGTTTTTAAAACACCAAATTTTTTCAGAACATTTGAAATTACTACGACCTATAAAATAAAATACCTAAAACCTTTAGATATTTTGTTCGATCTTCTAAATTCTATAATCTCATTTTATAATAACATTTCATTAAAGTTTATAATCATTGCAATCGTTACTTAAAAAGTTTAGGTTATTTTAGGTCACGTTTAGCCTGTCCAAAAATCTCTAAAAATGCACAATAAATAATTGAATAAATGTGCTAGTAAACAACAAAAACCGTAAAATATTAAATTTTCGATGAATATTTTTCTACTATATGGCACAGCATTTTATACGTTTTAATTTTCTTTCTTTTCAGTTTAACAGTTTCTACTTATTTAATTTTCTGATTTTTTCGGTTGTTTTTTTTTGGGAAGGACAAAAAATATTTTGAAAAATTACGTAACGTGTTACATAATTTACGGACGACTCCCCGCCTAAAGAGCAGATTAATTTTTTTTTAAAGTGAAAAATAATAGTTTAATAATAATTTCCGAGGCGCAGTCAACCTGAAATATAATAAATTTCTCATATTCCGTTTCTCCCTTTGGGGTTTTCTCACGTTTTGGTAAAATCTCTATCCACAAGTGCAATATCCACAAACGATAATCATTCTGACTGGATGTTTCGCCCTCCCCAGCCAATGTAACTAACAAATTTGTACATTAATTAGTTCTCCTTATTATTGTCATGGTATATATAATATCTTGTTAATAAAAATAATAAAATATTATGTATATTATATCATATGTATATATATATATAATAGATTATTGCATTATGCATTTTTGGTACCGTTACGTGTTTGGTTAATTTGTATAATCTTCAGCGAGCTGTGATTTACTTTGGTGTGAATCTTATTTCGAAAATGCATTGAAAGCGAGCCACTGTTTGGTTCATCGTTGCAAGTTTCGCGGCTTTTTATTTATTTACTTTATATTACTTTACTCGGTCTCGCTTAACTGGGGAATATCCATCTTAAATATAAAAGAATAATAATTTAAAAAAACTCTCGCTTCTGGCTAAATATTATTTTGTAACTCCTCCGAAGCTAATTTGCTTTAAAAGTATTGCACAATTTTTGAAATTGTAGACTTTTCCGGAAAGATTCAGAGGAGCTTTTTTTGCCACGACAGTCTTCGATCCTCCTCCTCCTCAGCTTTGAGGATTGTCGAGGTGTGTATAAAATTCAAACTTAAATGCTAAATCCTGAACAAAGTGATGCGTGTCCGGCGACGAGGTTTTTCGTTCTTTTTGTTTCCTGGTTTGTTCAACTTGAAAAGTACCTTTCGCTCACCGGTGACGCGTAAAAGAAGGTCCGTACGTACTTAGCTAAGTGGGTGGGCCTCGTTTTTGAGAGCGATTCGGTACTCCTATTCTCTGTAAGGTTTGCAATAAGAGTACCGGTGGTTCATGTGTTGGCTGTAGGAGCCAGAATGAGAAAAGCGCTTGAGGCACTTGGAACACTGGAAGGGCTTTTCGCCACTGTGCAGGCGTTTGTGCTCAGTCAGGTGATGCTTGTGCTTGAATGCCTTAGGGCACTCCTGGCACTTGTAGGGCCTTTGTCCTAAAAAATAAATAAAAATTTATTTCAGAATATTTAGATAATATGGAGATACTGACACAGGGTGTCTACTTGAATCATGGAAAAAATGACTTGAAAATTCGAGGTTTTTTATAAGTGTTTCAAGTTTGTCCAGGTATAATTTTATCATAGAACGGAGTCATTCAAATATTTCACTTTTTTTACACAATCGACTCGGAACATTTGCGATTTTATTATAAAAAATGCCAGTTTTTTCATTTTCTATGGATTCAATTATATATTTAATTCCGAAAGCTTTGTCAAGGTGTATTAGATATTCCTAAATATATTAGTAACATCGATTTATTATATAATTAAATGACACTAGACTATGAATTTGAATCAAAATTCAAATAAATTTTATTTTATCTTATACTTAAATTCAGTGCTTAATTGAGTAAAATTAATTAAATTCAATTTGAGCCGCTTCAAATTCCTAACTTTTTCATTTTCAACCATATAAGAGGAATTTTTAACCATATAGTTGAATTTTTAATTACAAAAGATCAATCTTCAATCAAAAGGTTGAATTTTTAAATTAAAAAAATATCAACTTTTAGCCAAAAATAGATAGTTAAATTTCTAGTTTAAAAAAATTAATAATTGAATTACAAAAATCAACCAAAGTGATGAATTTTGAATAAAAATTATGAATCTTCAACTGAATTTATAAAGGACCCCGAACAATTTATATTAAAATCCGATCCCGGTCAAATTTTAAACTAAAATCGTGGAATATCCAACTGAAAAAGTTAATTACATTTTCAGTTCAGAAATAAATAATTTTCCACATAAATCGAATTTTCAAAAAAACTAATTACATTTTCAAACAAAGTGGTGAATTTTGAACTAAAATTATGAACCTTCCACTAGAATAGTTAAATTTGAAACAAAAACATGAACTTTTAACCAAAACATGAATTTTCAACCAAAACATGAATTTTTAACTAAAATGATGAATTTTCAATTAGAATAATTGAATTTCCAACCAAGAAAATTATTTTTCTACCAAAAAAGACGAATTTTCAACTAAAATTAACGTTTAAATCAAAAACTAAGTTTATTTTTAGTTTAAAAAATTAAAGTTCAGCCAGAGATGAATTTTAATCTAAAATTATGGATTAATTTAACTGGAATTATTAGATTTTCAATTTTTTTTAAACAATAATTTTCGGCCAAACAAGAACCAGTGTTTAACAAAATAGCTCATTTTTTAACTAAACAAATGAATTTGCAATTAAAATGATATGAAGATTTATTCCAAAGAAAAAATTCTAAAAGAAAAATGTAGTATAAGTTGATCTATCAACAAAGGTTTTTTTTTAAATTTTTAATCAAAACAACATGAAATGAATTTTCAACTAGGAATCATTTTTCAGTCAAGATAGAGACAAAATTGCAAAAAAAAACGGTTCAATTTTAATCAAAATACCTGACTTTTCAACCAGACACTTGCATTTTTTCAACCAAAATTAGAATAGTTGCATTTTAAGTTTAAAAAAATTGTAAACTAAGACTTAAAACAAAGTTTTAATAAAATAGATCAATACAGTAATACAAAGCCACTATTGCAAATTAAGATTTTATATATTTTTTAATTCATGACAATTCCAAGTTTTCCAGATAGGTAGACACCCTGATAGAATAAATAGAAAATAATGTTCAACTTACCGGAATGTTCATACTTATGTCTTGCAAGAGAACTATGTTTTGAGAAGGTTTTGTCGCACTGATTACAAAAGTAGAGGCCTTCTTGTTCCGTCTCGGTTCTCGGAGGTATCTCTTGCTGAACTATCGTTCTGTCAACATCGATTTTCACTGATGTTTGATTTATACTCTGTAAATAAATAAAATAATTTAATTAAAAGCCAAATCCAATATTTTGAACCAAACATCTTCAAATCTACACACAGTGACGTATTTACGAAAAAACTAATTATTACAATAGAAAAAGAACGACAAATTTTTGTCGGGCTGCACGTTAGTTTAAAAATTTTTATTATTACCAGGGTGGTCGCAAAATATCATTTTCGAAATCACCTCACTTTTTCCTGACTGATTTTTTATTTTACCTGACCATTAATATTTAAAGATCAAAATTCTAATCTTGTAACATTTTTTATATAGAATCTTTTATAAATGGAATAAAAGAATTTCAAGTTTTAATGTATAAATTTTTTATTTAGTATTCTCAGGGCTGCAACAGCCTAATTTACTTGAAAAAGTGACAAAATGACCAAACCTAATATTTTTAATTCAAAAGAATTCAAATGAATTGGATTTTTTAATTTCATTGACTGCAGTAAAATTGGATTAAATTTAAAGCATATCAAGAAAAATGAGAAAAATTCATAAAAATTCAAGTTGAATTAAAAAAAACAAGTGAATTGAAAGCAATTCAAAAACATGAAAAAATTAATTGAATTTAGTAAGTTTGAAATAAGTTTAGAAAAATTTCAAAGGATTTGATGGAATGCCTAAGAATTTTAGGTGAGATAAGAAGACTTCAAGATGGATTTAACAAGTAAAAAAATCAATTGAATCGAGTAGAATTGAATTAAGTGCATTTAGAAGACATCAAAAAAATTTAAAAATTTCTAGAGAATTCCAATAAATTCCAAAAAATTTAGGATAAATTAATAAGAATACAGACTGAATAAAAAACGAAATTTTAAAAATATTTGTAAATCTCTGGAAATATTTGAAATTCTACGAAATTCCTCCCTTCTTCGGAATAAATTCTTTGAAATCCATTCAAGTATTATAAAATCCCGTGAAAATTTTATGAAATTTTATATTTCCTGAAATCTTGGAAAATTGATTAAATTACTGAGATATCTTTCAATATCTCATAAAATGATTGAAATCCTCGCAAATCATAAAAACTTTTGGCATCTCCTAAACTATCTTCAAAACTTATAAGGTCTGTCAAATTGTTCCATATCTTTCGAAATTCTAAATAATTCTTCAACCCGATTTTTAAATCTCTTGAAAATGCCTTAAAAATTTTTAAATACCCTAAAATATTTAAAATCCTTTGAAAACCCTTCAAATTACCGAAATCAATGAAAAAACTTTCATTGATTTTATTTTATCAAATCATTCATCTTTTAAAATAGCCTAAAACATTTTAAAAGCTTTTAAATCTTTCGAAATTTTTCGAAGCTCTTGAAAATAGCTGGATATTTTTTTAATAACCCAAAATATTACAAATCCTTTGAAATCCATTAAAATCTTTTTAAATCTTTCAAATCCTTTGGCATCAGTTCAAATGATTGAAATCTATTAAAATAACATCAGGTATCTCAAACCATTAAAAATATTTTAAATTCAAAATACCCTAAACTCTTTTAAAATCTTTTAAATCCCTCTGAACTATTGAAATCAATTGAAAATTTCTTGGATAATTTAAAAATATCCGAATATCTTTCATATGACCTGGAAATATTTTTAAATATTTGAAATCCTTTAAATTCTAGCGAATACATTCTTTAGACTCCATTAAAATATTATAAAATACCGTGAAATTGCATGAAATCTTATATTTCATGAAAATCTTGAAAATGTATTAAGTATCTTAAAACCTTATATGTGTAGGTCCTATAAAACCCTCACATTTTTTTAATCTCTTAAAATCAGTTAGATCCTTCAAAATTGAAAATTTCTTGAAAATACGCTGGAATCTTTAAAAATACCCTAAAATATTTCGAATCTTTTGAAATTTTTTTATATCTCTTGAAACTTTTTACATTTCTTTCAAATTCCTTCGAATCTTTTAAAATACTTTACAATATAACTTTGAGACCTTTCGAAGTCCTTTCAAACTTTTTAAAGCTCTTCTAAAAACATGGAAATTTCTAACATTTGCTAAAATCTTTAAAATCCTGGAGAATCCCTTCGAATTTTTCAAATATATTAAATCCTTCTTAGAATCTTTGGAGATACTCTCAAATATTTCAAGATTTAAAAAAACTCAGAAATAGGTATAAACCTGCATTCAACAGTAGGTTAATTTATGTAAAGAAAAGTGACTAAAGTGATCTTTTAATTTAAAAAATTAACTAGGACCTTATATTAAAAATAGTGACTAAAAATTAATTTGAGAAAAAATGGACTAAAAGTTACTATATAGCAGCCCTGATTATTCTTTACAGTGACTTAAAAAGTTCTTCATAAATAAATTCCCTAACTTTTGCCATTTTTTTTTAATCCCTGACTTTTTCCTTATTTCCAGGATTTTTTTTCACTTGCATATGTTTTTTTTTTTTTCATTTGACGACTGTGCAATCGAAAGAATTAGGTCATGAAAACTAAAAAAATGGGAAAGAAATTACAGTTTGACCTTGGGCGATCTAAGACCAAAATCTAGCTCTGTACTACTCACCTTAGGTAAAACCTCGTTGGATAAAGTCTGCCTGACCTCTGCGGAATCCGTGGTTTCTTCATCTATAACAAGAGGGGAGTCTTCGAGATCATCGGGTTCCGGATTCGTTGGCGGTATCACTACAACGTCCTCTTTTGGTCCACAGGGAGAAGCTGTGTTCCTACTCGAGGCATCGCTGTCTTTTATCACGGTCATTGTCAGTTCTTTTTTCGAGAGATCGAGTGGCTGATCATTCATTGGTTGATTGCCAGCATTCGCCAATGGAAGGAGAGCTGGAATCTTCGATTCCCTGCGATCCCTCGCTCTAGAATTTTGGAACCATACCTAGAAAAAAACAATTCTTCTTCAATAAAGAATACCTTCCAGCCGTTTACAGCTTTTCTACTCAAATCATCGAAAAAACTCCCTGACAATTCCAGATTTTCTCCAGATACGTATCTAAAGTTTTTTTCTGGCTATAATTTTGCATTGTATACAATTTCATGTGTTTATGACAAATAATATTGTTTTTTTTTCAGTTTCTAGGGATTCAATTAATATTTCTAACTTAGAAAGCGTTGATAAATGATATTACAAGACATTCTCAAATATATTAGCACCCTTGATTCATTAATCATTAAATAATACTAAACAAATATTTACTTATTTCTTGAATTTATCCCTGAAGTTTATGAATTTGAGAACAATAATTCAAACAAATTTTCTTTTAAAGTTTAAAATAATGCAACAAAAAGATTAATTTTCTGCTAAAAAAGACGATTTCTTTTCAGTGAAATATATAAATTTTCAAACAAATCATTGAATTTTCAATAAATAATTTATTATTAAATATAAAAATAATAAATTTCATGAACCCAAATTTATTATTATAAAAATTATTATTAATAATATAACATCTTGAATTCAATTAGTTAATAATGTTAATATTCCTAAATAAAAGAGATTTTTCAACTAAATGCATCAATTATCAAATAAAAATGGCAAATTGTCAACGATTCATTTAATAGTTAAATTTTCAGTTAAAAAGAACAATATTCAACGAAAAAAATTAATATTTAGAAAAATAGTTACACTTTTAAACCAAGTGATGAATTTTCAAACAAAATTATGAACCTTAAACTGGCACAGTTGATTTTTCAACCAAAAAGACGAATTTTCGACTAAAAAAAAGGTATTAAAAATTGTATAACATTTTCAGTTTAAAATTAATTTTTAACAACAAAAATTGTTTAAGTTTCACCTAAACATTAAATTTTTAGTAAAAAAGAATTTATTATACAGCAAAAAAGCGAATTTTCAACAAAATGATGAACCTTCCTCTACTGGAACAGTTAAATTCACAATGAAAAATATGAATTTTCGACTAAAAAAATTAATCCAAAAATCGATTATTTACATTTTTAGTTTAAAATTAATTTTTGATACAAAAAAGTAGTTAAAGTTTTAACTGTGCGTTAAATTTTCAGTAAAAAAAAATTATACAGCAAAAAGAAAACGAATTTTCAACAAAATAGCTCATTTTCTATTGAAAGTGATGAGTTTTCAATTAAAATATTATATTAACGACCTCACTTTATTAGCTCACTCAATTTTAAGAACTTGTTTTGTAAATAAAATTTCGTTTTGAAACTTTCGAAAATGGATAAGAAGACTATAAACTACGTTTATGTACTTCATTTGAATAGGAATTCCGTGAAAAATTGATTTTAAAGAAATTAAAACTGGGACCAGTTTTTGATATTTTTTCTTTGTAACCTTGAAATTTTTTGAACCTAATAACTATTTGTATATTTAAAATTTCTGCGAGATGTAAAAAAAGGTACATAAACGTAATTTACTGTCGGTTCTTGCAATTCTCGACGTTTCAGGCCGATATTTTAAATATTATAACAGTTCTTAGGTTCAAAAAATGTAAAGGTACAAAGAAAGTATGTCAAAAAATGGCCCCGTTTTAATTTATTCAAGAATAATTTTTTTTAACTGGTAAAATGAGGTGGATAATATAGGTATTTGAGTGAGCCAACTGCCCTTAAACAAAATAAATAAATAATTTTTACAAAAATAGGTTAAGTGTCAACCAAGTAATTCAATTTTCATTCCCAAAAAGTTCAATTATGGAGGGAAGATGTAGCAGTTGACATTTCAACCAAAACAGATTTTTCTTTTCTATCAAAACCATTGTTGTTTAACTTTCAAATAAGAAAGATTTTTCAGTCAAGAGAGATAAAAAATTGTAGACAAACTATTGAATTCTTAGGCAAAAAGATAAACTTTTATCTAAGAATATTAATTTTCTATCCCAAAGAACGAGTTTTCAACAAAGGACATGCATTTTTAAACAGTTACTTGAATTTTCTATTAAAAACGATACATTTTCAAACAAAACTAGAATAGTTAAGTTTTAGTTGAAACCCCTAATTTTAAACAAACGAAAAAACACGAATTTCCAACAAAATAGTTCAATAAAGTCATACGAAATACTTCTACAAATGAAGAATAATTGTTATTCAATTTTATATTACAATTGGGTATATAAATATCAGGATCTGTCCATTGGCGTTCGAATTTGATAAAAGTTGGTAAAATTATAATGCCATATGAAAGAAATATTGAGGCCCAAAGGATTTTTGAAAACGCTATGTTGAATTTCGGGGTCACATTTTTTTTAACTATCAATATTTCTGGAAACGATAATTGGATTTTGATAAATATAAAGACACCAGATGTGAAATAATATACTTTAAAAATATATTGCAATCAAAAACATGTTTGTTTAATTTTGCCAGAAAAAAATCCAAAACAAATTTTGATTCCGTTTTTCGTGAATTTCTCCCCTTTTAATTGTTCTTAAATATGTATAAAATGATTTTGGGCCCAAAAGTCTCCATCAATTTTTCTTGAGAAATGAAATAAAAATTTGTTTTGGACTTTTTTCTGGAAAAATGAAAAAACATTTTCTTGATTGTATTACATTCTTCAAATATATCATTTCACCTCTAATGTCTCAAAAAAAAAAAAAATGTGACCCCAAAATTCAACATGGTGTAAATTTTGCCATTTTTACCATTTTCAAAATCCGTTGGGCCCAAAATGTTTTTCATATAGCATTATAATTTTATTAACTTTTATCAAAATCGAACAACTAGGGACAGATCATGATATTTCTGACGTCACGATCTCAAACAAATTCCCTGATTTTGAACAAAATTCCCGGACAATTCAAGGTTTTCCAAGTTTTTCAGTTACGGTAGACACCCTATTTTAGACACTATGAAAGTAGGAAAACAACGAGGGAAAAGTGGAAAGAGTTAGTTGATGCTATCTAACCTGGACGACGCGAGTGGGAAATTTAATGTAATTCGCGATCATGATGATTTCCTCCTTCTTGGGTCGAGGGTTGATGGCATAATAGCCTTTGAGAACGGCCAATTGTTCGTCGTCTATCAGCGATCTAGCTCTGACCCTTCTCCCACTTTCGCTCTGAGGTTGGCTCGTCTCATCTTCATCCTCAGAATCCGGTTCCGAAGAATCAACTTCAGCTTTCCTTTTCAACCCTTGCCTGATGCTTGGTGTTGGATTGATCTCTTCCAGCTTCGCTGCTAAACCCTCGCTCTGCGAGTCGCACTGGTCTGTCATTGGCCAATCAGGGTAGTGGGTCATTTCACTCGAGATTTCGCTATCTTGATCCTAGAAAAGTATCAGTAGTTTTTATCCATTACGCTTCAATCAAAGTAGCGCTATAGGTGGGTTATTCAGAGTTCAGG
Organism: Druon quercuslanigerum; assembly: GCA_010014905.2. Classification (NCBI taxonomy): domain Eukaryota; kingdom Metazoa; phylum Arthropoda; class Insecta; order Hymenoptera; family Cynipidae; genus Druon; species Druon quercuslanigerum. The sequence goes on along the minus strand of JAAAKG020000008.1, from coordinate 7,735,972 downwards.
GTTTCAAAATGGGAAGATGACATCAACAATTAGGGTATGTATGCCTCGGACACATTTGAGAAATTCGAAATAGTGCCAATCAGAAGCGGCGGAGCCTATTTTCTCTAGGTGGGGACATGAGCATAAATTTATAATATTGAATGACACACGTTGTGAATAGTATAATAATATTATACTAAATGCAAATTGTACATAAATAGTAATAAATAAACAATAAATGATAAATACAAGCATCAAATTCATATTGTCAAAGATTTCACAAAGATTTCAATAATTCCACAAATATAACCAAATATTAAAAAAATATTTCACAGATTTTTAAAGATTTCAAAAAGATTTGACAAAGATTTCAATGATTTCTCAAAGACTTGACAGTTTTCAAATACTTCACAAAGATTTCGGATAGATTTAAAACATTATAAAAAGACTTCAATTATTTCCAAAAAGTTTCACAAAGATTTAAAATAGTTCCACAAATATTACCAAATATTTAAAACATACATTTTTCATATTTCGCAGATTTCTAAAAAATTCAGAAAAATTTGTCAAAGAGATTACAAATATTTCAATATTTCAATCTCAAATATTTCACAGTTTTCAAATATCTCGCAAAGATTTAGCAAAGATTTAGCATATATTTAAAAGATTTTACGAACACATCAATGATTTTCTGAAGGTTAGAAAAATGTTGCAAAGATTTCGGATAGATTTAAAAGATTTCACCAAGATTTCAATCATTTTTACAAATATTACCAAATATTACAAAATATTTAAAATATTTTGAAAATATTTCAGAAAGATTTCGGATAGATATAAAAGATTTCACAAATATTTAAATGATTTCCCAAAAAGTTAAAATAATTCACAATGATTTAAATAATTTTTCTAAGCCTTTCACAAAGATATCAAAGATTTCACAAACATTTCGGATACATTTTTAAAAGTTTCACAACGGAATAAATGGTTTCCTAAAGATATCAATAATTTCATAAATATTTCAAAAAGATTTCGAAGATGTCCAAAGATTTTAGAAATATTTCAGTTATTTCCCAAACACTGCAAATATTTCGCAAAGACTTAAACAATTTCACGAAGATTATCAAATTTTTTTAAAAAATTGAATCTTTATAAAGATTTCAATGATTTTCTAAATATTTCACAAAGATTTCAAATGTTTCGCAAAAAATTCGAATACTTTTAAAAGATTTCACAAAGACTTCAATAATTTGCCAAAGATTTCAACCCTTTGGAACTTATTCATTTCTTTCAAAATTCTATATGAAAACCTCAAATATTTTTAAATATCTTCAAAATCCTTGACATATTTTGAATACCATGAAATTTCTAAGAAATGTTCGAAATCTTTTAAATATTCTCAAATCTTACGAAATCATTTGATGTTCCTTCGAATTTTTTTTATCTCTGGATATTTTCTATAATTCTACGAAATTCATTTAAATATGGTGGAATTTTAAAGGATTTTAAAGAATTGTGAAATCCCTTACAAAGTCTTGAAATATGTAATATATTTTTAAATGCCTTTAAAAATATTTGAATCTTCGAGAACCTCTGAGACCTCATATAATCTCATGAAATCTGCAGAAATCCTTACATATCTCTTAAAATTTTACTTCATTTCTTTCACTCCTTAAAATTCTCTACAAATTCTTTGAAAATCCCTCAAAGTCCTTGCCATTCTTTGATATTAGTCGAAGTTAATATTTTAATATTTAAAGTCGGAGCTCCCATGAAATCGTGTAGGTGTGGTAAATTCCTTCAAATACTTTGAAATCCAGTAAATTATCTTAAAATTTGTAATATCCCTCAAAATTATTTCAAAAATGTTTGAAAAATTTTCTGAAATCATATGAAACTTTTTGGAATATTTTAATATACTCTAAAATCATTTAGAGCCTGTTAAAATCTCGTGACATTTTTATAAATTCCTTGAAATGTTGTGAACATTTTTTTAATTCCTTGGAATCTTTTGCAATCTTCAAAATTTGGAAATCTTTTGACAATTCGATTTTTAAGATGTAGAATATGTTATTTTAGCCACTCTAACGAACAAATTTGAAAATATGATTGCAGGCATACTAAGAAAAATAGTTGCATTAGGGAGTCATTTTGAAAAAATAATAAAATTAGTGTCATTTTTTTCAAAATAGTGTCATTAATAAATAATAAGTGTCAAATAGTGTCAATAGCGGCGTGAGTCCGAGCCCTGGGTATAGTTAGAATCGCGAAAAGAAAATTTACCTGATAGTCTTCATCATATTCTCGCTTGATGGTGGCAGGAGAGGACGATAACTTCTTAACATTAGCTTCTAAAAGTTGTTTCGTGACAGAGGTATTGACGGTTTCGAGAATACGTCGAACGGCGTCGAGGCCTTGGGATTCAGCTGGTGCTGGGGATTCTTTTCCCTCAGTTCCTTCGGTTCCCTCGGAATCCGCCGTCGAAGGACTCATCACATCTATGTGAGATTCATAGTGTTCGGATAAATCGTCTCGTCTCCTTGTGTGCAGTTGGTTCAAGAATTTTCTCAGAGATGACTGCAGAAAGTAACTTCCGAATCCCATCATTTGCGGAAGCATCGTAGGCACATCGTATATACCTGAAAAAAATCGTAAAATTGCTTCAGGATTTCTTAAAACAGAAGTTAATAATCTTTTTAATTTCCAATTCAAACGCTTTTTCATTTCTAAAATTAGAAGGTCCAATAATACTTACAATTCATTGATTTTAGGATGGCCACTCAAACTTTAAACGAAAATTCCAGGCCATTTCCCGGTTTTCACGGTCAAAAATTACATTTTACAGGTTAACTTTTAAGTATTTATAATAATTATTCAATACTAGTTGCTTTATTATATACATTTTGAAAAGAATTTGTCATTCTGTAACTCCAGGCTCAAATAAAATGTAAAATCGTGTAAAATTGATTTCAAATTTCTCAAACCAAAATGCTCTCATAAAAGGGGAACTAGACTGACTTTTCATGATAAAAGCGAAATAATTTTTTTAAAAATAATAATAATGATTATAACACATTTCTAAGATTTCAATTCGCGATATATTGCATTTTCATCAAAATAGTGGAATTCTCAACCAAAAAGTTGCATTTATATCAAATTTTATCAGACAGTGGAATTTTCATCCAGCAAATACGACTTTTTTTAACAAAATAGTTCAATAATAGAATTTTAAAATTCTGGACATCAAATTTTATATTAGGCTGTTAAATTAAAAAGAATTAATTTTCTTTCTACCAAAATTTTTGACCAAAAAATATGACTTCTTAAGGAAATAATTAAATTTAAGAGAAAAGAATTAATTTTTAATTCAAATAATGAAAAGTGTAACCAAAAGAGATTAATTCTAAATAAAAAATATGATAGTAGACTTTTTCAAAAATAAACTTTGAACCATAAAATATAAATTTTAAACCAAAAAAGTTAACTTTTTTATCAAAACATGAATTTTCCACCCAAAAGAACGAATTATCTATCAAAAAAAATTGTCAACTTTTTTGTTAATAGAATTCATTTTCATCAAAACAGTTTTAAAAACTAATAAAATTAATTTTTAACAAAGTAGTTAAACTTTCAACCAAATAGTTTATTTTTTCCCAAAAAATACGACTTTTAAACAAAATAGTTGCATTTTTAAACAAATAATTACATTTACAGCAAATAATAGAAGTTTTAACCAAAAGAGATTCAAAATAAAAGTAGACTTTTCAAATAAAAAAAAAAAACTTTCTGCCATAAAAGTAACTTTTAAGCCAAATAGTGTAATTTTAGTCTCAAAGATTACATTTTCAATCAAATAGTAGCACTTTTAATCAAAAGAGTTATGAAATTTGTTTTCATTAAAAAAAAAATAAAAAGAATTTTTAACAGAATAGTTAAATATTTTAGCAATAAAATAAGGTTTTGACTTTTTTGTTCCATCAAATAACTGAATTTTCTACCAAAAAAAGGTAAATTAAGAAAATAGTTGAATTTTCAAGAAAATAGCTCAATCTTCATTCAAATAATAAAGTTTTTACTCAAGAAGATGTAATTCTGAACCGAAAATATAAAAATTTTCGTCTCTTAACTATTAACGACATAATACTAAAAATAAAAAAGTGGCCTCTCTAGACTTTTCAAATACAACAAATAATTAACTTAAGGCAAAATAGTGAATTAAAAAAAAAAAGTTAAATATTCAAACAATAAAATGAATTTTGAAAAAATTCTTGCAACCAAGTAGTTGAATTTTCAACTAAAAGTGATTCAGTTTTCAGCCAAAAAAGAAATAGTTAAATTTTTTGTTAGGAAAATTAATGTAAAAAAATAATTTTCAATAAAATAATTAAATCTTTAACTAATAAAATGAATTTTTAACAAAGGAGTTGAATTTTTCGACCAAAAATATGACTTTTTAACAAAATAGTTGCATTTTCAACCAAAAGGGATCAAGTTTGCTCAAAAATATAATAATAATAAACTTTTCAAACAAAAAAATTAATTTTGAAACATGATCGAACACCACGACATTGCACCAAAAAAGACCAAACTTTTTAAACACAAAATGAACTTTTAATCTATAATTACTAGTAATTAATTATATAAATTTAGGTTACTGGTGAAATTACAGTGCAAAATATCGAAAGGGAAATTTTCGTTCTCGAATTTAAAAGGAACTTTAGTATTTTAATGATCCATCAACACAAGCTTTAAATTATTAAATATACCGGGTAATTTTTTAAGTTGAAACTTTCAAATATCTCGAAAAATAGGCACTCTATGAAAAAATGTTATAAATAAAAATTTAAACACCGTGAGGAATACATAAACTGATGTTAAAATCGGTTCCCCCACACCGCCCCTGGGTCGGGGGCGGGGGAAAGTTCGAAATCTTAAATGGGAATCCCTATTTTTTATTGTATATTCGGATTCTTTGGATAAAAATTCGTACATTTTTCTCGGTTAAAATTTTTTTTTTACATTTTTTTCGAAATTGCTTCCATCCTCACCCCGAGGGGGCGGTGTAGGGGAACCGATTTTAATATCAGTGTATGTACTCCTCAGAGTGATTAAATTTTGATTCATAACATTTTTTCATAGAGTGCCTTTTTTTCGAAATTTGAAAATTTCAAGTTAAAAAAATCACCCTTTATAGTTTCCACCCTGGATTTCTACTTTGCCCACTTTTTAATTCAAAGCTATCCCTTAGAAATTGCGTGTTGTAGCCTTTATTTTCTTTAAAAGTGAATAATAAATACTGATTGGCTAATGTATTAGTTGAAGAAATCGATCGTTACCTCCCCCTTCACTGTGAATATCATGATAGTCAGAAGGCGACAGCTTGGGTAGAATAGGCATGAAGGTATTGTTGTTTGCAGCTATCATGTCGACGTCGCGACGGTTTTGCAACGACGGCTGAGACTTTCTCGGCCCTCTATCTACATTACTGATTGATCCTTGTCTCGACTTCTTTAGATTCACTATCAGACATTTCTTCGAGGTCATGTGACTTGAATAGGAGCCCGAGTGCGAGAATCGTTTACCGCAGTTGATGCATTGGAATGGCTTCTCTCCACTGTGAATACGAAGATGCTCCTGCAACAATCAAAGTGAAATTATTGTAATGCTCGTCTACCAATTTAAAATAAAACTTTTAAGCGAGTCCTCTTGAAACTGAATCGTTTTCTTATTAAATTTCCTATTCCCTGCCGAAAGTCAAGGATAGGAATATTCTGAATCATTGCGACATCTGTATCTGACCCAATCAGATCGAGTCAGGATAAATCGAAAGCAAGTTTTCAATCTTTCTCAATCCATTTCAATCATTTTCAAACGTTGCGTGCAATATGAATACATTCAAGAACGGATTCAGACGGATTGAAATGAGTTCAATTCCTATATTCTATTAAAAACTAGAATATGCTACCGCGACTAGTGAGTTTTTTCTTTCTTTAAACTTGCACATTTCTCTATTATAATTAATTTAACTTTTCTATAAATTACACTATTAAACATCAATTTAGGAAAGTATTACATTTTTTGGGTATAAATATAAAATAATTAATAATAAAGTATGTCAACATATCTATGGAAATACCGATTACCGTGATTCGTGTCCTGTAATCGAAAATTATCACTTTAATGACCCTTTTTTAGCAATAAATTTTAAAAAAACTGAATTATTAAGCAAAATATTGTCAAAACATCTCTAGAAATACTGATTGCCTAATTTGCCGTCTACATTCAAATATGATAACTTTCACGAGTTTAATTACATTTTTTTAGCGCGTTAGTAAGGCGAAACGTTCATCGGACAGTATTATTATTTCCTTAAAATATACATTGATTTTTTTAATTGCTGAAAAAATCATTTTTGCTGAGAGATTAAGAAGCCTATACTTGAAATTTTCAGTAAAAAAGTTGGGCAAATTTGAACTAAGTTTTTGGTACCTGTGAAACATTTTTTTCTTTAAATATGAATTCTACGTAATATTTAATTAATGTGAATATTTATAAAATTTTTAACGAATTTCTTCCCTTACTTTTCCTTAAATGAAAAAACCTAAAATTTTCTTTAAGAACAAACTAAAACAAAAAATGATATGTTCGTGTCAAAAAAATTTTAAATAAAACAATTTTTTACTTAAATTTACCCGTTTTGGTCTTTATACAACTTCAAAATAATAGTATATAAATTATTTTTAATTGAACGTTTAAAAAATATTGCTATTTGAAGTTTTTAAATATAAAACTAACAATACTTATGGAAACAGTTATAATCTCCAGATAAATAAAAAAATTGGCGTCGATGAAAATATTGGAATTAAGAAAGTATTATAATAAGTTTTATATATAAGTATATATAAGTTTCTTAAATTATTTAACTTCTTTGAAAAATTTTCAGAACTTATAATATCAAAAAAATTTGTTTTTACAGATTTTTAAATAGTTTATGTTTTCGATACTGGAAACTTTAATTTATAACCAAGGAGTTTTAAATGATTTCTACTTATTTTAATGAACTTCTACGATTTCAAAGAATTTTGACGAATTTCTAAAAAACTGTAGGAAATATATGAAATTTTTTTTCAAGGGACATGAAGAAATTAGAAAATTTTCAAAAAATGCTAAAGATTTTAAGTTTTATTAAAATATTCCAAAGAATTTGTAAGATATTTCGTTTCAAAATCTTTAAGAACTCTTGATATTTGAAAATGTGTAATTGTGTATCCTTATTAAGTTTAGGAAGTACCACGATTTAATTATCAATGAAGGAATTTTTGAAAAGGAAGTTTCTAAACGCACTAAAAAAATCCAACTATTTGTACCGAAATATCGGTACAAATAGCCCCTTTTCAGCTCTATTTGTACCGAAAAAATCGGGCTATTTTTACGGAAATTTCGGTACCCGTAACAATGGCCTTTTAGAATAAAAAATATTATTAGTTATGAGAACGATTTAAAGCACATAAATATTGCTTATACAACAAAATTGATTTTTCTTTGACGTTCTTATATCGCCATGAATGCATTTCCAAAGACTTAAGTATATTATATTGTAAAATCTAACTCTTCAATGGCAGAAATTTGAAAACTATCAAAATTCTTATAAAAAGATCGTTTCTCCTTTTCTACATGTGAAAATAAATGTCTCAGCTTTCCTATATTTTTTCTACTAAAAATTACCCTTCTCCTCTTTTGAGTTCTTTTTTTTCTCTTTTTTAGCCCTGTTTACGGATTGAGAGGGACTGCAAATTTTCTTCCGATAGATTCAGATCGGAATTTATACGAACATGAAGAATTCAAATTAATTTGAGTAATATATTCTACAAATCAGAATTATAAACTTTTTATCATAAACTTGTATAATAATTTTCTTGGTTACCTTGAGGTGATGTTTGAATTTGAAGGCCTTTTCGCAGTGGGGACATTTGAATTTTCGAAGCACTGCGCTCTCGTCGTGGCTGATCATATGCCTTTGTAGTCGGTAGACGTTGGCAAAATTTTTACTACATACTTTGCAAGACTGTAAACCAAATAATTATCTTTATAAAAAAAAAGTTTAATTCCTTAATTTGTAAATCATCTCTAAATGCTACAACTCATCAGAAAAACAGACTCTTCGAAAAGTAAAATTAATTTATTAGTCATTTAATTGAAAGTAAATTTGATTGTTTTCTCATTGAGGACAAATAATTATAAAATTATTGTTAAAAACACAGCTTATAATGACTTATAAGGATAATAAGATATCTTCATTTAAAAATAAAATCGAAAATTTAAAATAACATTCTTTAATTCTCATTAATTTGTCTTTAAACTACAAAGTCGTTAATATCTATTCTTTTCTATCCCTTCGGTAATCTAAAATCATGCACAACTTTTTTCATTCCTATTTTCCAAATAAGTACTTTTCTGTTCACAGCATTTAACTGATTTTAAACGATTTTTAAAGATTTTAAGTGATATCTGAACATTTAAAAAGATTTAAAACATTTCTTATTTGGAACAGGTAATTTTTGAAAAGAATTATAATTCTGAGTTGGAACAGGGATTTTTTAAACCCATTTTCCTAAATCCGAATTAAAATTATTTTCCAAAGTTCTCATTACATTAAATTATGTAATATAATGAATAATAATTCTTTACGAAAATTCCCTGTTGCAAATTTTGAATTAGAATTTTTTACTGGAATTTTTTTTATATTTGATTTGTTCATTCTCCGTCCAAACTAAGGAATATGATTATTTTGGAAAATTCCCTATGCCAAGTCACAATTAATTCCATTTCCGAAATTCCTGCCCGAAATCAGAATCACACTTATTTACAAAATTTCGATTATAATTCAGAAATATAGCAACTCCCTTTTTTTAACATTTGGAAGAAAGAATTTTCAAATTATGAGGAATGCTGACTAGGAACAGGTATTTCTGTAAATTACCTTAATTCCCTCTTTATGATAATAATTCCCTGTTTTAAGTCCAATTATAATTCTATGCGGAAGCTCCCTGTCCTAAAGAAAAATGAAAATTCTTAACGACATTTCCTGTTCTAAAATAAACCTAAAATGGAAAGTATCATTAATTACGAAATTCCCTGTTCAAAAGACGAAATTCTAATTCGTTACTAAAATTGCCTGTCTTAAAGTAAAAATATTATAATTCTTCACGGAAATTCCTTTTCTCAAACTCAAAATTTCCTGTTCCAAGTAAGAGAAGTAATTCTTTTGAAATATTCCCTATTCTAACTGAAAATTATGATTTTTTCTCAAATTCCTGTTCCAACTCAGAATTAAACTAATAAACTATTTGAAATCACTTTTAATTTGTATGTTTGTACATTCGTGAGAAAAATCCCGGTCTCTGAATGACATTTTCCGGTCATTAACTAAAATAACTAAAATCCTATCTATCTCATCCTCCTTTCTATCTCCCCTTATACTTTTCAATTACAGTTTTTCTGAGTTTATCTTTCAGATTACCAAGACACCTAACAAAGGTAATTTACAGATTTCAAAGAACAAGGAATATTAAAAATGTTTGATAAGGATACGCGAAGGATAGATTTAAATAAAATTACAGGAATTAAAAAATATATGATTGTAGGATATGTGAAGAGGTAAAAAAATATGGACCTGGATAGGCAAGGATAGTAAAGGATTGACGATGATAGACGGTCAATTAATGCGGATAAGAAGACTGTGAAACGAATAGACGGGTATATATATTAGTATAGGTGAAGAGATAGAAAATGACTGATGCGGATAAGCTCCGCTTATCCACGTGTATCTCCTTCCATCTGCTCGGCTTTAGTTACAAATTAAATCGCTAAGTCGTTATAAATTTCTGAACATTAATATGGATATTAAAAAATTGATACAAAGGAGTAGCATGTATGAGCACAGAATAAAGATAAATTAAATCCCTTGATTAATAAAGAGCTTATTTTTAAAAATATCTCCGAAGGAATGAAATATTATACTCAACCTGAAACAAGATCTTTCATTCCCTTTCGCATAAAGACCAAAAATATCCTTTCCAGATAAAACCCAACTTTCATAAACTCCCCTTTTCCCAGAAAGCAGAACCGTTAAACCAAGGGGTTTGAGGTCAGAAAATCTGATGTGAGTGTCGCGAGAGTGGTTAAATTATCAGGATGAAGATTAGGGAAAACTTTGCATCGCGGGCTTTAGGAAATTTTCTCGAGTTCAACGAGTCTAGGGGTTGGTGGTGGATTGGTGGATAGGTGGATTGGGAGACTGTGTGTAAAAATAAAAAGTCTTAAAAGTATAAATTCCCGAAGGATAGTGGAATGGTTAGAGTAGTGAAGATAAGCCACTTACGACTTGAGAGAACTGAGCGCCGAGGTCGTGCTTATCGATGGCGTAGGTCGTCTTGTGGACGTCCTCGAGATGGAGCTGCAGTACGTGTAAATTCCGAAAGAGGATACCGCACTGGGGGCACCTTTCACCCTGTTTAGCCGAACCTCCTTCTCCTCCGCCTCCGCCACCACTGGCCGTGCCATCCGCGCAACCGCCCACTTCCGCGTCCGCACCTGTCTCGTCCTCGCTGCACCCTGCTCAATGAAACGCCCTATATTAATTTTCAGTCATGGCGGACCTGACACTCAAAACGGCTACAAAAACTTTTCAAAGGTCCTTCCATCACGGGAAAGTTTCAGGGAGGGTTGAAAACAAAAATTATCAATTTAAATTGCAGTCTGGTATTGGTGGCACATTTAAAGGGGTAGTATCAGAAATTTCCAAGCGGCACATTTCACATTTGAGATGGGAGCCCCTAAACTAGTCATCATAGGCCCTAAATTAAACCTCTATTTTGCGTTGAATAAAGCCTGAATTTTGACTGAAATTAAGCATATATTGTAACTTTAATTAATCTTTTATTTTGGCTCGAATCAAGCCTCTATTTTGACTTATGAATTAATGATACTACATTTTGAAATAAGTCTGCATATTAACTTGAATTACGCAATAATTTTGACTTAAATTAGGCATACACTCTAATTCAAGTGAGTCTACAGTTTGCCTTAATTTAGCCTGCATTTTAACACGAATTAAGCCTAGATTTTGATATAAATTATCATTTTTAAAGCATCATTTAGTTTCTGTAAGATGTATCAGACGTTATACCTTATATTATTTTTATCTCAGCGCTACAAGTGTGTATGTTTCCCCGGTTCTCTCGGGACTTGTGAATGCCTAATGCTTATCATCGTCCATACATAAACTGTAAGTTGAACATAAAAAAAACTTTTCAACCCACATTTGTATGGAACATTACTTTTTATTAGGATTTAATCAATTGCCTATGAAAAGGAATTTCATGTGAGAAGATTGATGTAAAAACATAATAAATATATTGAAAAATAAAACATTAAATCCTAGGGATATTAATTATCTGAAGTTGGATAAAAACGCTGCAAACAATTAAAAACTACACGGCAGATAATTTTTATCACGAGGCGGATAAAAATTATTCGTCGTCGGATAATTGTAGTTTTCAATTATTTGCAACTTTTTTATTCAACTTCAGATAAATAATATCTCGGGGATTGATTGCGAAAAAAATTATATTTCTCGATTAAAATGCACTGTAATGACGTTTTAAGACTAAAGATGTCTTATATAGGTTCAAAGTCTTGTATTTTTTTTTATAAGTAGGTGAAGAAATAGCTAAATTTAAACCCGTGTATTGTCTTCAACACATAGGTATTCCATGGGATTCATTCGGATACAGCTGGATTGATTTCTATCTATATAATTGTTCTTTTTGTCCGTTTGAATTTATTTTTATATGCTTATATGTTCACACGATTCAATCAACGTCAACTTTGGAATAGACTCGACATTAGGGCAGAGTGAAATGTTAACATCAATCGAATCATTTTGCCCCATCGAAAAAAATGTGTCGATTATCATCCGCAAAAAGTAAAAAAAAAACTTGAAATGGATTAATACCTTCCGTTTGGTTTTTTTTGGTTTTATACAGAGATTTTAGAATAGAATAAAATTGAATAAAGTAGAATATAAATACTTTTTTATAAACTGTTCATTCTGCGCAGTATGATAAAACTGGATAGAACTGGGTAGAAAAGGAGATAATCACAAATTGAGTAGTATGAAAATTAATTCAGTCTGTGCTAGTATAGAATAGGATACAATAAGACAATAGAATAGAAATGCAATATGGCAAGGAATCTATTAATTTCAATTGGTATGTATGCCTATCCTTTTTTAAATAATTTTCAAATCGTTTTATAATTAAAATTGATCCTATTGATGCAAACTCCTTAAAAAAAACAAGAATCCAACGACCAAATTTGGACCACAACGAAAAAACAAAAAATGCGACCTATTTTAATTTTAATTGGACCATTTTTTCTATATTTTCCAAAAATTCAACCTCATTCAAATAAACCTCTATTCGTTTCAATTTTCTTTTATAATTAAAATTAATTATGTTTGATCTAGTTTGCAGTACAATAAAGAAACAATGAATACATTCTTTGTCTTTTTATTGTTTATTGTTTATAAACATTAGATATATAATATATATAAATATATGCTTATGAAATTCAGATATAAAACAATTTAAAATCGGTTATATTGTATTTAACTCATTGTTACGTAAAAACTCAAAAATATAAAAATAAAGTAATTTGATAGTTACATGGAAATTATAATAGAGAAATTACTATTAAAAGCTTAGAAAAATATACTGTAATACATGCATAACAGTTATAATGTTGCATCAGTGTAGTAACAGCAAATCTGCATGTAACTGTCTAATAAGAAAAATTTAAAGCTATAATCATAGTGTTATAACATTTATATATAACAAAAACATACAAGCTGCATAACTGTTATATACCACTTATTTAACCGTTAGGGATCGCTCAAAAACGTCATGATAATACTTTACACACATTATCGTCCCAAACAGTTTCAAGTATAGTTTATGAATTTAAGACATTGCAGTGTAAAACAATCGTATATAACAGTTAAAATCCACTATCATAAAAGTGATACATAAAATGAGTTTCCATTTCTAACAAAATCAATCAAATTTACAGAAAACCAGTCTAAAAACTCGAAAAGATTACATTACATAGAAGAATTGAGTCTGAAACGGTAATTCCATCAAACAGTCAATCTTTAATACAATTAACTGGTAGAAAAAAACAAACGCCACTTTTTTACAAAAATATTGTGAAATGAAATACACGCGGATGACAAATGAGTTTAAACAATAAATATGTAAATTGACAATACACTAAATTTAATTTCATGTTGCGCATTCTTGCTTCCATTACATGTATACTAGTAGCAACGGCACAGTTAAAATTTATCATTCTGTCTCACCGTAAATAAACGGCTTTCGGGTTATGTAACGTACTTCAAGAAAATTATAATTTTAAATTATTTAATGCAAAAAAATTCATACTTTGAAACTGTGTTTTTAATTTCTAACTTGTTTACAAATAATAATTTATTGTACATTTAATCTCAATATATAAACATTCCCCAGTTGAGCTTATATTTTACAGTATTTCGTGAAATTGATATAATAAAAATGCTACAATGTTGAACAAAATATTATAATGTGAGATTTAACTGAATTTAACAGACAAATAAGCATGTTTAAGCTAATTCATTGAGACTGACCATTTTATCCTCGCGTGTTGATAACACGGTCAAAATGCAAGTATTTTCTTTTTGCATTTTTTCGTTTATGTGAATGTATCGTATTCCATTCTTAATCTTCAGACATGGTAGAAAAAAATTTTAAAGTACCGTCGATCAGACTCATAAAAAATTTTATAACAATTTCAGAAAAAAATCTTGCAAATTATTTTTACACGGATCGAAAATAAAGTGTCGCATAAAATATTCGTTATTTTCTAATTACAGGTAGAGAGCGACGTTCAACAATATCGACGGGTAGTCGAAAAGTGGCCTCTTTTTGGTTCACCCTCCTGTCTGCCGTTTTCATCGAGGCTCAATGCGTTGACGGGGTGTACGAGAGAGGGTGAAGGTGAAGGACGCGAGGGGGTTGTTCGGGGGAATGTAGTGGGGTGGGGTGTAGAAGGGTGAAGAGGGGTGGAGGGTTATTCGATTCGAGGGCACAGGGTGAAAAGAGAGAATCGGCAAATCTCTGGGCATTGTTCGGAGCGCGCCAGGATCCCGGGGCGCGTGTGTCGATGCTGGGGGTGCCCTGATAAAAGTGGCACATGGCCGGGTCGTTCAACCCTGCCTAACTTTTCGGGACCCATTGTCGGTTGACAGGATTTAAATGCCATGCGATTCGCAGAGGTGATTAGCTGGGAAAACCGGTATAGACCGACTTAATTTTGTCAGAGGTACGACTCGTGACGCCAAAAAGCGAGCATAACAGAGATACAGTTGTGCTGGCTGCACGCAGTTGCCGAGAGTCAAAGGGAGTAGTCGAGAGAAAAAGTCAAACGGGACAAACCACTGATTTTCATGCAGATGCATTTTATAACTTTTTTTCATAATTTCTTTTATTTGGCGAAGAACAAAAATCAAGGGTTGCACTATTAAATTTTTTAGACATTGGATTATTAATTCGTGGCCGTTTAAATCGAGGAAAAAAATTCCTAAAAAATTAAATTTATTTTTGAATAGTAAAATATTGTTAAATATGAAAAATTGCTCTTTTTTTATTCACAGAAATTTCAGACTGAAACAATATTTGAGTGGAATTTGGATAAACGCTTTTAATGACGAATCGATTAATTTGAAGTTATTTTAAATTGAAAATAGAACATAAGTTTCAATCGAACGTTTATATTTATCAAACTTCTAAGAATTTTGAATTAAAACAGTTTAATTTTTAATGTTAAACTCTGCAAATTGTTTTTTTTTGGTTTTTAATTTGTTTAAAAGATTCAGAATCATCTCGTAATATCAACTATATTGTTAAATTTTTAACACTATAGAGTTCAATTTAAAAAATCATTAATTAATTGATATTTACATTTGCTGATCAAATTAAAACGTTTTTATCATAAATGTTTTATTTCTTCTTTAAATTTTTCTTCAAAATTTTTGCAAAATTCCCGGATTTTCTTGGTTTCGACGAATTCCCGATCATTTCCCGATTTCACAAACGAGTTGTCACCCCGTCAATTAAAATGTTTATAATTTTTTGTGTATAATTTTTTTTTTGAAGGTGAAATTATTTGAGAATTTTGAAATAAAAAATTTTAATCAATGTGTTAATAAAAATTAACAAGGTTAAATTATCAATTAAATCTATTTACATTAAAAAAGTATATTACTGAAGCAGTACTCAAAGCAGAGTTCATTTTTGAGAAAGCAAAAGAAAAGAGAGCAGTTGAAATAATTCATATACAAAGCCATAAAGGTTCTAATAAGAAGAAAAAGGAACGATTAGAGAAATTATTTTATTTTAATATTATTTTTTCTTTTTGTCAGCAATAATAGTATCTTCGTTTCGTGATAATACACAGGCCTGACTAAGCAGGACAGAATTTTTAAATTAATTTTTTTTTGAGTTTCATATTCGACGCTGGAGCCACGTGCGATAGCATTATTAATTGGCATCGAGTGAGCGGAAGCCTCAAGATTCTTCTCGAGAATCTTCCCACTGCCAACGAACTTTGCTCGCAGTTTACTTTGATAACATGCTGAAACGGGTCAAAGGCGTGACCTCTCCTATATTACTTGGATTCCTGGCTACTCTTTCACACCTAGCGATATTTTTTCTCGACTTTTAGATTTAGATGAATAAAGTTGGAAAAAAGAAAGCAAAACAACAAAATAAAAAAATGATTTTAACAACGTCCCTCAAGTGGATAAAACCACAACGTATTTTTTGAAAAAATTCTATTCTATATTTTAGTGCTAATTTAGTGCTAATTATTGCCCAAATATTAAATTTAGTCTTTTCTTTTTTTTTAACCCCTGGTATATCACAAGAACAAATAAGTCTAACGATTTTTCTCTTTCACAGGAATTTAGTGCCAATTTATTGCTAAATAATGCCCTAACTACGATTTTTATACTTTAATTATTTTAAAAAGAATGCTGCGGTTAGCAAGGTGAAAGCCACATAATGAAGTAAGTATTTTCTTTCATGAGAATTTAGAGTTTATTGTAGTGGCAATCAAAACTTAAATCCTGAATTTTTACATAAATTTTTGTTTAATTCAAAAAAGATTGGGTGCTATGAAATGTTATATTAAAATTTCTATTTATGCCAGCAGAATTTGAGTAATCGAAACAAACTAATTATAGATACTGTATTAAAAAAACTCTGCGTTATCAATAATATAGATTGACTTCATATAATTATAAACAATAATAAGAGCATTAACTAACCTCACATGAATTCTGTTTTATATTTATTATACAATATTATTTACAGCTATATGAATTCAATGCATAGTATCGATTCCGTACAGTTGTTTATAAACTATTCATAATTATGTAGTAGTTAGTAGCGTGGTGCTCTCAGCTTAACATCCAACTACCAGAACATGGGGTTTGTTTAAAAATAATCATAGTATTAAATACGGAGTAGGGGTAGTAACTGGCACTAAATTAGCACTAAATTATTGTGTAGGAGAAAAGTTGATGTACTTTGTTCAGGGTTGCTAAAAGAGTCTGGTTTCAAAATTGCATGACTTTTCCAGGTATTCCAGGTATAATTTGTAAAAAATTCCAAGTCCACTTTTTAAAAAAAATTCAGTCAATTAAATTGAATTTTAACACATTATAATGCAATGATAATGGCCATTTGCGCGCTCTCGTTCAAATTGCGTGAATATAAAAAAATTACCGTATTAATTTTCAAATATAGAATTCGCTAAATGGAGACGATTAAAAAAGTTCCAGTCACTTATTCAAAATTCCATGACTTTTTCGGGGTTTCCAGTCATTTTTTTTTAATTCCATGACTTTTCCCAGTTTATCTAACAGTTTTTATAAATTCCGTGACTTTTCCAGGTCTTCCAGGTTTTGTAGCAACCCTGTTTGTTGTTCTTGCGATTTAGGCGTCGTGCTCGCAGCTTAACATCCAGCGACCATACCATGGGGATTTGTTTAAAAATAAAAGTATTAATTTCGGATTTGGGGCATTAATTAGCACTAAATTATCAATAAATTCCTGTGAAAGAGAAAAATCGTTATACTTATTTGGTCTTGTGATATACGCGTGGTGCTTACAGCTTGACTTCCAGCTAGCAGAACCACGGGTTTAAAAAAATAAAAAGCACT
>JAAAKG020000008.1:7688167-7718576 GCA_010014905.2 Druon quercuslanigerum | reverse complement strand
ACAAGATAATTGATACCTAATATTTGATAATGGAATCCTGATATTTCTTCTTGTTAGTTGATGCTTTATACTTGATTTTTTTTATGCGCACTTTATATTTCGTATTCGATTTGCGGTAATTGACTTCTGGTACTTGCTATTTGATCATCTATACTAAATAATTGATACTAAATAGTTGATATATGATGCCTAATACTAGATACTTTATCTTCATACTTGAAACTTGATACATGATACATGATTCTTAATACTGAATACTTGATATTTGATACGTGATACTTGCCCCTTAATACATTATCATTAACACTTGATTTTTGGTATTTAGTACGAGATACTTAATACCTTAGCTTTGATACTGGATACTTGATATTTCTTCTCGATACTTGATACTTGATTATTTTTATGGACGCTTTATATTTCGTATTTGTTTCTCAACAATTGACTCCTTGTACATGGTATTTGATACTTGATACTTAATAATTAATACTTAATACTTGTTACATGATATCTAATACTAGATACTTCATGTTGACACTTAAAATACATGATGAATGATAGTTGATAATGAATACTTGGTATTTTATACGTGATACTTACTTCTTAATACTTTAGCCTTAATAATTAATTCTTTGTATTCGATACGAGATACTTGATGCTTGATACTCGATTATTGTTATGCACACATAATACTTCGTATTTGATTCCCGGTTATTGACTCCTGCTCCTTATGAATTGATATTTGATATTAAATTACTGATACTCTATAGTTCATACATGATACCTAATACTAGATACTTTATCTTGATACTTTAAACTTGCTCCAAATACAGATGATACTTAACACTAAATACTTGGTATTTGATACGTAATACTTGTCCCTTAATACTTTAACCTTAATACTTGATACTGGATACTTGATATTTCTTCTTGATACTATATATATACCTTGTGTTTGATACGTGATACTTAATAATTAATACTTAATAGTTGTTACATGATACCTAATGCTAGATACTTCAAGTTGATACTTGAAGATTGATGCATGATACTTGATACTAAATACTTGGTCTCTGATACGTGATCCTTGCTCCTTAATACTTAAACATTAATACTTGATTCTTGGTATTCAAAAGAAGATACTTAATACCTAATATATGATACTAGATACTTGATATTTCTTCTTGATACTTGATAATTTTTATGCAAGCTTTATATTTCGTATTTGATTCTCGGCAATTAATTCCTGGTACTTGATATTTAATACTTTATACTTAAGAATTGATACTCAATAGTTGATACATGATACCTAATACTAGATACTTCATATTGATACTTGAAACTAAATACATGATAAATGATAGTTGATACTTAATACTTTAACCTTAATAGTTGATTTTTGGTATTTGATACGAGATACTTGATTATTAATACTTGGCACTGGATATTGATACTTAATACTTTATAATTGATTATTGATACTCGTTAATTGATACATTTTTTTTTATTAGTACTATTTATTTATTGATACTTCATTACTGCTACTTGAATATTTATAGTAGATTATTACTACCTGATACATGATTCGTGAGTCTTACTTAGTTGTCTCAATAGTTGGTACCAGATTATTTTCACCAGATACTTAATTATTTATTACTGAATTCATTATTGATACTCGTACTTGATATCGGAAACTAGAAAAAATATTTTCCTACTTGATATTAACACTTGATAATCTGTTTTTATTTAGAGATACTTCGTTATTGACATTTCATGATTGCTCTTCGATTATTTAGACTTGATTATTGATACTTGGTTTTTGATACTTTATTCTTGGTACCTGATTATTAATACCATTAATGCTGTTCGAGCAACGCAATGGGGCGAAATTCATTACAAAACTTTTTTTCAAATTTATTAAATTTTTAGATACGTTACGTAATATATTTCTCGTTCTCTCCCTACTTCGATCGTAACACGACCATAATGGTTTCGCTTAAATTTTCCCATCCCTTACAAGCATTACGTAATATATGGACGACCCCATAGCAGTAGCAGATTTCTTTCGATCAAGTAAAGGAAAAATTGTAATGTCATTCTTGGAAGAGGGTTGCGAGCTAAAATAAAAGAAAGAGGTTCTTTTAGCGAAACGAGCGAGGAATAAGGTCGCTGTTAAATTCCCACGGATGCGTGGCACCTATAAAAGGTGCCTACTTGCGTTGCAACGTCACTCGCAGCCCTCCCATATTTTTCCGATGCTTGAACGAGGAAAAAGTTATGGCGCCTGGAGGAAAGAGTCTCTAGGCGCGACCGAGTGGCCCGGGCTCTCTTCTTTTTCTCAAGAGTCTCTTGAATTCTACCAGAAGCTGATCCTCGATCTTCTCGGACCGTTAATCGGAACAAGATGGTCGTTTCGCATCTTCTTCTTCGAAATGTCCCACACAGCTTCCGAATCGCTCAAAATACTCTTTACTACTCGTCTTTTATCGTTCTTTATAAATATTCAGAAATTGGTTCTAATTTTCAGACTTGAAATATCACAAATCTTTACTGTCTGAGGAAACAATAACGCCAAGATTAGTTAAGACTGACAACACCATGGTTAGTTTGTATGGACAAAGCCATAGTTGGTATGAATAACCAACGCCATAATTAGTTACGATTAAAGCAAATGATAATTTAGAACACCAATGCCATGGTTAGTCAGAATTACCAATTCCAGAATGGTTGTTTTGGATGTACATTCCGAAAAAGTTTTTGCAATCCTGAGGTTATCAATTGTTGAGTTCATTTAGACAAATAACGTGATGGTTTGTTTAAAAGAATAACATCAGAATTTTTGCTTCAGACTTACCTTCTAAGATAGGTTCTATAAACCCCAAGGTATCGATTGTTAAGTTCGTTTAGAGTACCAGTAATGTAGCTAGATTAAAAGACTAGTACCGACCAGAATTTAGACGACGAAAGCCAGAATTATAGTTTTAGACGTACATTCTGAAGATGTTCTTTCAACATGGTGGTATCGATTTTTTAGGTACTTTTAGAAGAACAGAGTCATAGTTCATTAAAAAGATTAGTATTCAATTATTTGTGTTAAATCCATTAGATAACACCATGTTACAAAAATTCTCTTGGAGTGTTCGTCTAAGACGATAAACGTCATGGATGGCTCAGAGAAACAATACCGTGGTTAACTTAGATGGCCAATGCCATGGTTAGTTTGTTCGAATAAAACAATAGTTGGTTTGAATAAACAAAGCCTTGTTTTCTTGAGACGTAAACGACCAATGCCTTGTTTGCTTCAGTCGTAAATGACCAATGCGGGCATTGTTTTTTTAGACAATGCTAATACAACCAGCGCTATGGTTGTTTAGACGCCCAGAGCTAGAATTTTCGTTTTCGAATTACACTTGAATCTACGTCATAGTTGATTTAGAAGATCAGCTGTAGGATTATTTTCATAGTAGAAATCTTTTTTTGAAAGTTATTTTCAAATCTATCCGAACATTCTTTTCCGAAACGTGTAACATGGTTGTTTCAGATGTACATCCCAAAAAAGGGGCTTTTAACATCAAGGTATCGTTTTTTGAGTTGGTTTTTAATTACAACCTTTGTAGCTAGCTTAGATGACTAACGCTCTTCTTACTTTAGTCGACCAAAGTCAAAATCATTGCTTTAAACGTGCGATCCAGAGAATGATATTTTAACAAGGTGGTATTGATTTTTAAGTTTGTTTTAGAAGACCAAAATCATACTTCATTTAGACAACCAACAACTGAATGTTTGCTTCATATTGAGGAACCAATGCCAGAATGGTTTTTTAGACGTACTCTCTGGAAGATGTACAACATGAATCAATATTAAGATCCCCAGCACCATGGTTAATTTCTATGACTAACGCAAGCATGGTCTTTTTAGATGTGCTCTCCAAAGGGCGTTTCTTTAAAAAAAGGTTTAGGTTATTAATATGATTAGAAAAAGGTTGTGGCAGGTTTAGACGCCCAGAGCTAGAATTTTCGGTTTATAATTACACTTAAATCAGTTGTTTTCAAATCTATCCGAACATTCTTTTTTGAAACCTGTAAGATGGTTGTTTCAGATGTACACCCTAAAAAAGGGTCTTATAACACCAAGGTATCGATTTTTAAGTTGGTTTTCTATTACGAGCTTTGTAGCTAGCTTAGATGACCAACGCTCTTCTGAGTTTACTCGACCAAAGTCAAAATTATTGCTTCATACTTGCGATCCAAAGAATGATATTTTAACATGGTGGTATTGATTTTTAAGTTTGTTTCAGAAGACCAAAATCATACTTCATTTAGACAACCAACAACAGAATGTTGGCTTCAGATTAAGAAACCAATGCCAGAATGGTTTTTTAGACGTACTCTCTGGAAGATGTACTTTGAGCATGATCAAGATGATTCACTGTTAAAATCCCCAGCGCTATGGTTAATTTCGATGACTTAGGCAAGCCTGGTCTTTTTAGACGGGCTCTCGAAAGGGCGTTTCTTTAACAAAAAGGTTTAGGTTATTAATTTAATTCAGAAAAAGGTTGTGGCATGTTTAGACGCCCAAATCTGAAATTTCCGTTTTGAAATGACATTTCGAAAGTGTTTCTTCGAGCATGGATGTATGGATTTTTATGTTAGCATAGGCAATCAAAGTAGTAACTAGTTTAGACAACGAACGCCATGGTTGATTTAGATGATCAACTCTTGAATGGTTTCCCAAAAGAAATCTCTTCTAGAAATTTGTTTCCAAACCTATCCGAATCTATTCCGAAACTTTTACCATGCTTGTTTAAGAAGTACACCCCCGAAGAAGTTCTTAGCGTTGAGTTATCGATTTTCAGATTATTTTAGACGACACACGTTATATTTCGTTTAGATAAGCAGTGCTAGAATGTTCGTTTTAGAACTATACTTCCGAAGGGCTTTCTTTAGCATGAAGGTATCGATTTTTAAAATCAGTTTGGACAACCAACGTTTCGTTTAGACAACACAAGAATTTTTGTTTAAGACGTACACTAGGAGAGAATTTCTTTTAGTATGTAGGTTTTTTTATACTTAATCTTTTGAGTTCTTAACTTCTGATAGGCAAAACCATAGTTAGTTTAGATAACCAACATGGTAATGGCTTTTTTAGAGGACCAATACCAGAGTTACTAGTTTAAATGTACAATTCGAAAAACGTTCTTTTAACATTGATGAATCAATTTTTATCTGGTTAAGACACTTCAAGTCAGAGTTACTTAAGGCAAAGAACTTAATCAGGTTTACTTTGGTTTAGACTTTGGTTTAGACAACCAATACCAAAATGATTGTCTTATACGTCAGTCCAAAAGATGTTCTTTTAACATAGAGGTTAATATTTTTGAGGTAATTTTAGAAGGCCAAAGTTATGCTGCATTTAGAAAAAAAAGCCACAATGTTTTCTTTAGACGTAAACTCCAACAAAATTTCTTCAAAGATGAAGGTATCGATTTTAAGTTTAGTTTTGACGACCAATACCAAAACGGTTTTTTGAGACGTACTTTCAAAAGATTTACATTTACCATAGAGGTATCGATTGTTCCTCTTGTCAGTCAAAAGACCATGGTTGATTTTGATGTTATTGGAAGTAATTTCGAAGACTAGAGCAAGAATGGTTGTTTAGACGTAAACTTTAAAAGGATTTCTTTTAAGATGATGGTATCGATTTTCAAGTTAGTTTAGAAGACCAACACCAGAATGTTTATTTTAGACAATTTATCTAAAGCTTTTTCTTTTATCACAAAGTTGTCGATTTTTGCCTTAGTTTAGACGACCAACAACCTGATTAGTTTAGAGGACAAACCCAGTGATGTGACTTTCAGACCAACCAGAAGAAACCTTTGTAACATTTTAATATTGCGATTGAACTTTTGCAGGCCCAGGAGCCTTTTTCCTCTCGAATTATCGATTTCTAGAGATAGAAGGAATAAAAAATGAAATAAAAGTGGAAGCTCGAGCGGAAATGGTGGTCATTGAGTAGCAGGCACTGGGCAGTTTGGTTTCGCGAGTGTGTGCAAACACATGTGTGAGAGGGTAGCTCCCAAGATTGTCCTGGCGCTCTCGAGTCTGCTTCATCGTTTTCTGGGAGAGAATTCAGAAAACTGGAGACCAGGATCTCATTGGCTGGTGAAACTCTGGATTCGACCAATCCTCTTTCGTCCTGATAACCTCGCCTCGTTCCGCCTCCTCAAGACGCGCTGATATAACATGTATATATAGAGCTAGCATGGGGTGGCTATCCCTGTAACCACCCACCCCTTCAAGCTTTGGCCGTCCTCTATTACACTCCTATATTGGAACTTTCAGACTTGCTGGTCATCCCTTTTTCAGATATAGGACTCCCCACATGAATAAACCGAGTTAGAATATATCGAAAACATTTTTTAATTTAGGAAGTGTTCTTATTTTTTAATATTGGGAATAAGATTCAGCATTTTTGTAAATATAGAGGGTTCTCTGAAATATTTTTTTTGGTTGTTTTTCTGCGGAACACAACATATCCTGACAATATTTCAGAATAGGTGGCAATTATTTAAAAACAAATTTTTTTTTTTATTGAACAAAAATTATTATCGTGTAAAAAGGGTGAAATGAAATTTCTTTAAATTAATTTCCAATTTCCCTTAAAGAATATATTACTCTCGACTTTCTTTAATTTTCTCATTAATTTAAAAAAGAATAAAATTTTATGATTTCTAGGAAGAAAAACTTGGTTAGGGCAAATTATAATTGTTAAGATAATTTTTAATTAGTTATTAGATACTGGAACATTTGTAATTTATTAAATAAAAATAATTTTTTGCAGAAAAATTTAAATAAATGACATGCCATCTTTAGTCTGAAATTACACATAAAAAATAAAAAAATAAAAATAATTTGGTGAAAATTTGGTTTAATTCAAATTTTTTTTTCTTATTATTATAGTTTCAGGTTGAAATATCTACACTATTATATAATTCGTTCAGAATTCACCATTTGAATTTAAAATTTCAGTTTTTTGCTTAAAAGTTTTTTTTTTCTTTGAAAATTTGTCTTTGGTTAAAATTTTTAATATTTTTTTAAAAACTAAACAATTTTGTTAATAATTGTTTATTATCAAGATGATCTTTTAATAAAAATGTAACATGTACATTTTTTGCGAGAAATTTTTATTTTTTTGTTAAAAATTCGTCTATTTGGTTAAAAGTGAGATAATTTTGTTGAATTCATTTTTCTAATAAAAATTAATATGTGTGGGCTAAAATTTAAAAGATTTTGTAAGAAAATTAATCTTTTTTGTCCAAAATTGGTCTCTTTCGTTAAAAATTTGAATAATTAAAAAAAATTTTGATTAAAATTATTTCTTAAATTTTCTTAACTTTATTTTTAAAATTATTCTTTCAGGGGTACCTAGTTTGAATATTTCGTTTGCAGTGCATTGTTTTTTGTGAAAATTAAATTTTTGTATCGAAAATTTAACTTTTTAATTATTGGTTGCAAATTTATTTTTGTTATAGCAAAATGCAATTTTATGTATTGTGTTGAAACTTTTTTCTTTAGTTAAAAATTAGTCTTTCTTCTTTGAGATTTAAATATCTGATTGAAAATTCGTTTGTTCAAAATAAATTTTTTCACCAAAAATTTAAGTTTTCCATTTTTTGTTGCAAATTTTTCTTTGTTTTTGGAAAATACAACTTGTTTTGAAAATTGATGGATCTTGTGGATTAGTGAAAATTCATGAATTTGTTTAAATTTTTTAAAACTAAAAACGTGACTTTTATATTTTTAGTGAAAAATTTGATAATTATTTATTAAAAAATCATCCTTGTGCTTTAAAACTTAAAATCTTTGATTAAAAATTCTACTGTATTGTTGACAATTTATTTACTTTGTTGAAAATTTTATAATTTTTTTTAACTGAAAAAAATAATTTCTAACACTTAAAATTAAACTATTCATAAACTGCTCATATTTTTGTTAACAATTTCACTTGTTGGATTAAACAATAAACATTTATTTTTTACGATAGTAAACTTTTTTTTTAAAGAAATGACTAAAAAAATTAATTTTGTTTTATAAAAAATTCCTATGCAGGGCACAGCTAGAGAATTTCGAAAATGAATTTTGTCAGCAAAAAAAACATAAAAAACATAAATTAATAATTTAGAAACTTTAAAAAAATTCTATTGACACACCTTATAATTCTTTTTCCTAGTCTTTATTAATGAGTAAAATATCTTCGACCTAAAATAATAAAATTAGTAAAAACGTCCTTACACTAAAATCTATTTTTTATTAATTAATTTCTTCATAATTTACATTTCATTTCTATTTTAACGATGGATTGGTGTAGAATTGTAGCATATAAGTGGCCTAATGGATAAGAGGTTGGTTGACATGATAAAAGACGGTGATAAGGTTTTTCCAGAACAAAGTGTGCGTGACTGTAGTTACGTGACGCGTGTAATAACCGTAGCAAGGTTCTCGCATGCACCCCAGGAAATTCCAAAGTAGGGTGGAAAACTACTCCAACGACAGGTGTTCCCATCTCTCGATTGGTCTTTTAGTCAGCAGCCTGAAACACAAATTTTTTTATCTTATTTTCATCTTCTTTTATCTTCTTTTTACATTAAAAAAATATTCAAAGTACTTCAAAACTACCCTTCCTAAAATTTTGCATCCCCTACTCACCCTCCTTACTCTCCTTTCTCTTCACCCTCTCCTCTCCTCTTAATTTCCTGACCTAACACCACTCCACGTCCTTCTACTTTACTTTACCCACCTTCCACTCCCTACCTACTTTCCAACCATACCCTACCTAATCACTTTTTACTTCTCTACTACCTTGTCTACTCTTCTTATAGTTTTCTTTGCTTTCCCCTCATTTATTTAAACTTGCACCTTTTCCACGTCTTCCTCCTTTGCTTTACCAACCTTCCACTCTCTACCTACTTTCTAACCTTACACTCCCTTGTCACTTTTTACTTCTCTACTACCTTTTCCTCTCTTCTAATAGTTTTTTCTGCTTTCCCCTCATTTATTCACACTCTCTCATGTTCCCATATTTCCCTACTTTTATTTTTCTTATTTCACCTGTTCTCAATATCCTAGTTTCTTCTCATTTTTCATACTTTTCATTCCCTTATTTCCAGGTACTCTTTTATCTCTTGGTTTCATTTTTGTCATTTTCCTATCTTTTCTTTTGAAACTACTGTAACGCGAGATGTTTCCATCTCTGGATTGGTCTTTTAGTCAGCAGCCTGAAACACAAATTTTTTTATCTTATTTTCATCTTCTTTTATCTTCTTTTCACATTAAAAAAATATTCAAAGTACTTAAAAACTACCCTTCCTAAAATTTTGCATCCCCTACTCATCCTCCTTACTCTCCTTTCTCTTCACCCTCTCCTCTCCTCTTAATTTCCTGACCTAACATCACTCCACGTCCTTCTACTTTACTTTACCCACCTTCCACTCCCTACCTACTTTCCAACCATACCCTCCCTAATCACTTTTTACTTCTCTACTACCTTGTCCACTCTTCTTATAGTTTTCGTTGCTTTCCCCTCATTTATTCAAACTTACACCTTTTCCACGTCCTCCTCCTTTGCTTTGCCAACCTTCCACTCTCTACCTACTTTCCAACCTTACCCTCCCTTATCACTTTTTACTTCTCTACTACCTTTTCCTCTCTTCTAATAGTTTTCTCTGCTTTCCTCTCATTTATTTACACTCTCCTAGTTTCTTCTCATTTTTCATACTTTTCATTCCCTTATTTCCAGGTACTCTTTTATCTCTTGGTTTCATTTTTGTCATTTTCCTATCTTTTCTTTTGAAACTACTGTAACGCGAGATGTTTCCATCTCTGGATTGGTCTTTTAGTCAGCAGCCTGAAACACAAATTTCTTATCCCATTTTTATCTTCTTTTATGTTATTTTTACATTAAAAAGATATTTAAAATACTTTAAAACTACCTATCCTTCCCTACTCACCCTCCTTACTTAACCTCCTTACTTTAACAACCTTTCACTCCCTACCTACTTCCCAACCTTATCCTTCCTAATCACTTTTCACTTCTCTACTACCTTGTCCTCTCTTCTTATAGTTTTCTTTGTTTTCCCCTTATTTATTCACACTTACACCTTTTCCACGTCCTCCTTGTGTACTTTATCAACCTTCCACTCCCTACCTACTTTCTAACCATACCCTCCCTTATCACTTTTTACTTCCCTACTACCTTTTCCTTTCTTCTAATAGTTTTCTCTGCTATCCCCTCATTTATTCACACTCTCTCAAGTTACCATATTTTCCCTACTTTTCTTCTTCTCATTTCCTCTGGTTTCAATATCCTAGTTTCTTCTCATTTTTCATACTTTGCATTCACTAATTTCCAGGTACTCTTTTATCTCTTGGTTTCATTTTTGTCATTTTTCTCTCTTTTCTTTTGAAACTACTGTAACGCGAGATGTTGACATCTCTGGATTGATCTTACTGACAGTGACCTGAGACATAAAAAATATGCAGCCCATTTTCGTGACTTTCGTACCTTATGCAAGGTTAAAGAATTATATAAAGCACTTCAAATCTTATCTTCCTGTATTTTTTCTCCCCTGCTTACCCTTCTTTCTTTACTTTCTTCTTCTCCTTCTCCTCCTTCCCCTCAGATAATTCCGCTCTTTCAACTTTCCCAGCTGCTCTAATCTCCCTTCACTTCCTACTTATTCCTCTTCTATTTTCCTCCCTTTGAGGTGTCTTGCCTACTTCTTACAGCTACCTTTCCTAATCACTTTTTACTACTCTACTACTCATCCCTATTTCCTTAATATTTACTCTACTTTACCCTCTCCACACTTCATTACTCTTCTCCTACTTTCTCTGCCCGAACTTTGTTTCACATTTACATCTTTTCCCTACCTCTCCTCTATTCATTTCCCGCACTTCCTGTTAATTGCCCACACTTTCCTCAGTAACCCCTCATTTTTCATACACACATTTTCCTTTAACTTCGCGTCCCTTATTACTCTTCTTTGGGCCCCATGAGTTTCTCTTCAACCTTACTCTTATTTGCCATATTTTCACTATCCTAATTACTCCTCACATTCCCAATAAGCCCTTATTTTTTACACATCCATTATCCTTTAATTTTTTTATCTCACTATCCTTTATTGTGCCTTCCAAGTTCTGCTCCTTTCCTTCCCCTCATTTCCCACCTCTCCATTCACCTCCCCTAATTTTCTAAATTTGTCTCTAATTTTCACTACGCAAATTTCCTTTGAATTTCCTTTTTATCACTACTCTTCTTTCTGTTCCTCAAGTTCCCCAACTTCCCTTCGCCTCTTTTTCAACCTCTCTGTCCACATCCTTTCCTTTTCCACACTTCTCCCTAATTTTACATACCAAAATTTCTCTTCGATTTCCCTCCTTTCACTGCTTCTCTGTCCCCTAACTACCCCTCCGTTTCCCAAAAATATAAGGGTTTCTGTCTAGAAATATTAAGTCCTATAAATTAAAAATAACCTGTTTATTAGTCCTTTTGATTTTGATTTAGAAACCCGCATCTCATCGGCCTACTTATGTATGATTAAGAAATTAATTCCATTCCCGATTAAATCTGAATACATTTCCATCTTTCTTCAGCAACCTGCCTCTAATATATGGACCCTCGTGTCCCAGATTAACAAATTATTCCTTGCTGCTCAACAATTTGCAAAAACCTTATCGCACGCACATTCCTTAAATCAATCATATTTCTTGTCCTGGTATATTATGAATTATTATTTTTAACCTTATTATTTTTAATTTATTTTAAAAAAGAGGTTTCAGAGAAATTGTGACTCGAGTTAACAATAAAAATTGCGTCTCTTTTGTAATTTCTTTCTAGCTTTTTTTTCATTGCATAATTGAAGAATAAATTAAATTTCCAGTTTAAAAATTAATTTTTAATAAATATTTGAAATTTTGATCCAAAAAGATAATATTTAATTAATTATTAATAATTAATAATTTATTAACCAAGAAACAAAACTTTTGTAAGAAAATAGTTAAATCTTCAACAAAAAAGATGGATTTGCAACAAACCAGTTGACTTTTCCAAGAATAATAATACTTATTGATAAGATTTTTTAATTTTTACAAAGCAGATACATTTTTAAGTAAATAGTATAATTTTCAACCAAAAAAATAAATTTTTAAATAAATATGTAAATTTACAGTATAAAATCAAATAGTTTAATTTTTAATTAAAAAAACTAATTTTCAATTAAAAAACGAGTTTTCAACAAGAAAACAAATTTTACGAAAAATGTTTCAAATCTTTAAAAAAATAACTCATTTTGCAAGCAAACGCTCAATTTCTGTACAAGAAATAAAATAAAAAAGTATATAAATTTTTAACCAAATTGTTGCACACAATTTTTATCACGAAAGGAAATCGCTTAATTTTAAGTTAGAAAAATTTATTTTCACAAAAAAAAATCAAGAAAATATTTTCATTTTCAACTAAAGAGATCAATTTTCAACGGGAATCAAGATTCTAATATCAGAAAAATTTATTTTCAACAAAATAGTTCAACTTTCAACAAAGTAGTAGAATTTTCAACTAAAAAAAAGAACTTTCATTAAAAACAGAATAATTAAAATTTGAGTAAAAAAATTAATTTTATACTATAAAAAAAAGAATTTAAAATTACACTAAACTCTCGCTTTCAGTCAAGTGTCGAGGATTGCCTTTAAATAGCTTTGGACTGATTTCGGGGGGATCGAAACGTAAACAGTGAGGGTCGTCTGACTCGTTTCCAATTTAAATATATATTTTTTTTTATATAAGGCCGCTAACGCTCTCGCCCTACTAACTTGATAAACGACCGAGAGCGGGGTGACTAAAAGCGAGAGTTTGGTGTATATAATTACATTTTCTATGGATGAAGTTT
This sequence comes from Druon quercuslanigerum, assembly GCA_010014905.2. Lineage (NCBI taxonomy): Eukaryota > Metazoa > Arthropoda > Insecta > Hymenoptera > Cynipidae > Druon > Druon quercuslanigerum. The sequence goes on along the minus strand of JAAAKG020000008.1, from coordinate 7,705,636 downwards.
TTTCAATGAAATAGTCAAAGTTTGAACCAAGTACATTATTTTTAAACGAATATCATTCTTCTTTGATTCCGGACTTGAAAATTGAAAAAAAAATAGAAACGAAAACAGACTTGCTTTCTTATAATAATAATAAAAAAATACAAAACGACTGGGTCACCTAAAAATTTCAGGCAATGGTCAATTTCGCCCCAGTTACCTTTTAACGGTTCCCCCACTATGCGGCATCCCCTCACTCAGCTGAACTACTGCCGCCGAGCCTAGTCAGCGGGAGTCCTTCGTACCTAATGAGAACTAAAATACGAAAAATAAAATTATCATATTTTTTAAATTTAGCAATTGTTGAAACAAGTTGAAAATTAAAGAATAAAAGTTCCAGTTTATGTGATATATTTTGGAAAATTAGGCAGTTTATTTTCACTTAAATACACGGCAGTAGCTTTAATTTCTTGCCGAACCAGTCACATGACACAAAATTATCTTTTTGGTAGTTTGCCTTAAAAAATTTGTTTTTCTTTTAATTTTGTGCAGTGTTAATTTTCGGACAATAAGTTAAAACTATTATAATTAATTTTAAAAAAATATTCTGCAAAATTTTTCATAAAATTTCACATAAACTGGAACTTTATTCTTGAATTTTTTTTAACTTTTTAAGTCAAATAAAATATCGTTAAAATTATTATGATTGGCAGATTTTGAATAATATATTTTTAAATCACTAAGTTCCTAATTAAAAAAAAAGATTACATTTCGCATTTTAGTTCTTATTAGGTAGAAAGGACTTCCGCTGACCAGGCTCGGCGGCAGCAGTTCAGCTGAGTGAGGGGAAGCCGCGTAGTGGGGGAACCATATGCAGGCAGCTGGGGGCCTCCCACGGAATTAAGAACCGAACATTTTTTAGCGCCCATTACCAATTGCTTAAAAAAATTTTGCATATTCGCATAAATTATTATTATTAGCTCAATTTAAAATTAAAAGATTTTAAATTAGATTTGGGGACATTACTTGAATGATTGATTGATAAATTTTTTAATTAGAGTTTTCAGTGATCATACGACAAATAGAAACGTTTTGTCGCATCGCAGCTTGCATAAATTAGAGCCTAATCAGCTAGGGATTACATAATTAATTAGATGATTAATTTTCCAAAACTTTGGGTAAATTTGGATAGGCTATAGGGTAAATTCGGGTAGGCTACTGGGTAAATTCTGGTTTGCTACTGGGTAAATTCTAGTAGGCTGCTGGGTCAATTAGAGTAGGCTACTGTGAAAATTAGAGTAGGCTACTGGGAAAATTCTGGTGGGCTACTATGTAAATTCTAGTAGGCTACTAAGTAAATAAGGGTAGGCTACTGGGTAAATTCGGGTAGGATACTGGGTAAATAAGGGTAGGCTACTGGGTAAGTTATTAAGTTATACTAAACATTGAGATCAAGCCAGCTTTTGCCCTTTTTCTCTACGCGAGGTTTCTGTCCTCGCTGAGCTGGCCTTAGGACACCTGCGTTATTCTTTGACAGATGTACCGCCTCAGGCAAACTCCCCGCCAGGCAGTGTTCTCGAATCGGATCGAGCGGGAGTATGAGTAAATTTAGGTAGGCTACAGGGTAATTCGGGTAGGCTATTAAGTAAATTCTTTGTAGGCTAATGGGAAAATCCGGGTAGGCTTTAAAATCTTGTAAAAAAATGCTTATTTCGTAGAAAATTGATCTGTTTGGTGAAAATTCATCAATTTGTTTGCATATTTTGAAACTAAAAACGTGACTTACATTTTTAGTTAAAAATTTGAACATTGTTTGTTACAAAATCATCTCTGTGCCTTAAAACTTAAAATCTTTTATTAAAAGATTTACTGTTTTCTTGAAAATTTATTTACTTAATTGAAAATTTTATAACTAACTTTAACTTTATTAAATAATTAACTCAGTGTAAGTAGAAAGTGGCAAAATGTTTGAAAATTTTAGAAAAATTGCAACTTTCTGGCATACCTCAAAGAGAAGATAGTTGGAATTATAATAAATTCTGTATACAAAAAATATTTTTGTTTGCTTTAGTAAATTATTTCTTAGCTTCAACTGAAAAAGTTTGAAGCAAATTCGAACATTCAGAAAGAACCGAAAATTTCAATAATATTTTAAAGAATATCGTTATAAATAGTAACACATTGTTTAAAGAATTATGTTTGTTCACTCTAATTAATTTTTGATTAATTATTACTTTAATTAAAGTAAACAGTAACAAAAAGGTTCACATTAAAAAAACGCAACTTTCCAGAATTATCGGCTTTTTCCAAATTTTGGTTATTTAAATCAGTCAATATTTGTGAGCTGTACGTTATTTTGAACAAAAAAGTTATTTTTTCCCCACTGTGTGTCGACTATTGTCAATTTTAATTCGGGTAGGCTACTGAGTAATTTCGGGTAGGCTATTGGGTAAATTCGGATAGGCTACTGCGAAAATTCTGCTAGGCTACTGGGTAAATTCTAGCATGCTACTGCGTAAATGAGGAGAAACTACAGGCAAACATCTGGAAGGCTACTGGGCAAATTGTAGTAGGCTACTGGGTACATTCTAGTAGGCTCCTGGGTAAATTAAAGTAGGCTACTGGAAAAATTAGAGTAGGCTAGTGGGAAAATTCTGTTGGGCTACTATTTAAATTCTAGTAGGCTAGCCCTTTTGCTCTACGTGAGGTTTCTGTCCTCTCTGAGCTGGCCTCAGGACACCTGCGTTATTCTTTGACAGATGTACCGCTTCAGTCAAACTCCCCGTCTGGCAGTGTCCTCGAATCGGAAAACGCTGAAGTATGAGTAAATTCAGGTAGGCTACAGGGTAATTCGGGTAGGCTATTGGGTAAATTCTGGTAGGCTAATGGAAAAATTTGGGTAGGCTCTAAAATCTTTTAAAAAAATGCTTCTTTCGTAGAAAATTGATCTGAAACGTTTTGTCGCATCGCAGCTTGCACAAATTAGAGCCTAATCAGCTAGGGATTACATAATTAATTAGATGATTAATTTTCCGAGACGGAACTTCTGCTCAATGGGCCATACGTCCAAACTGTCTATTCTGTTATTCATTATCACAATTGAGATAGTTTTGTTTACAGTCAGGTGAATTTGATTTCGTATTCAGCCGGAAAAGGTAAGTCGCATCGCGATTCGATGATTCGATGATTCAATTGAATTTATGGTGGCTCATTGATTAGGACCTCTGATTAATAAGCAAAACCACCTGCTTTGCCTTCTGGGGACGAGACTGGTCTCACGAATTACCAATCAAAATTTATGAATATTTTATCCATGGTTTGGTAGCCAGAAATCAGGGTTAACGAAGAAAAACATTATTTAAAATTTTTTTTAAATAATTCCAGAATTTTTCCTAACCAATTTTTCATTTTTTTTTAAATTTAAATTCATTAAAGAAATTATAAATAAGATTAAAATCAAATTTAAATTCCTATTTAACATCCGATAACCAAACTATCAATTTGAAAAAACTACCATAAAATTTTCCTATTGAAATTTGAATAAAAATCAAAATTATTTTTTCGTAAAAGAGAAAAGAAAATAATTTTCCTTTTTGGACAAAAATAAAACAAATGCTCAAAGAAAATTATGAATTTCCAATAAAATACGTGAATATTCCAGTTTAAAACAATACATTTCAACGAAATTTTTTTGTATAATTTCAATTTAATTAAAAAGAAAAATTTTAAACAAAATAGTTAAATATAAAAAGATAAAAACTAAAAAGACAAATGTTTAAGAAGGCACTTAAATTTTATACCAGAAAACAAGAATTTTAAAACAAAAATAAATAATTTTTTTGTATTTAGTTGAATTTAAATAAAAAGACAAATTTTCAACAAAAAATTTGAATAATCAGGCAAAAAGATTAATTTAAAAAAATTCAATTTTATAGCTTAAAAGTTAATTTTTTTATAAAACAGATATATTTTAAACCGGAAAAGAAGAATTTCAAAAAATTTACAGTCAACAATAAATTGCATGAATAAAAAAATTTAAAAATTTTTAAAGAAAAAAAAACAGTTTTTTTAAACAGTTAAATTTAAATAAGAAGTTACATTTTTAATAAAATAGTTTAATCCTCAAACAAAATGATGAATTTCCAATTAAATACGTGAATATTCCAGTTTAAAACAATACATTTTAACTAAATTTTTTAATTGATTTTAATTTAAATAGTATTTTAAAAAGGAAGCTAATTCACAATCAAAAAAGGTTTGTTTTCAATAAAAAAGTGAAATAATCAATAAAAACAAAAATTTACAGTCAACAGTGATATGCCTAAATGAAAAAAATTTAATAATTAAAAAAAAAAACAGTTTTTTTACACAGTTGAATTTAAATAAAAAGACAAATTTTTAACAAAATATTTGAATAATCAGCCAAATAGATTAATTTTTAAAAGAATAATTTAATTTTCTAGCTTAAAAAGTAAGGGTTTTTTAAAAAGCAGTTCTATTTTAATCCGAAAAGAAGAATTTTCAACAAAAAATAAATAAATTTGTTTGTGTCCAGTTGAATTCAAATAAAAAGACAAATTTTAAAACAAATATTTAAATAATCAGCCAATTAGATTAATTTTCAAAAAAAAATTTCATTTTGTAGCTAAAAAGTTAAGTGTTTTAAAAAACAGTTGTATTTTAAACCGGAAAAGAAGAATTTAAAAAAAGACGCTAATTTACAATCAAGAAAGATTGAATTTCAACAAAGAAGTTAAATTATCAAAGACAAATAAATTTATAGCCAATAATTAAAAAATTCAAAGTCAAAAGTCAAAATTAAAAAATTTTAAAAATAATTTTCAAAGAAAAAAATAGTTTTTTTAAACATTTGAATTTAATTAAAAAGTTAGATTTTTAATAAAAAAGTTAAATCTTTAAACTAAATTATGAATTCCCAAAAGATAAAATTTGTCACTTGGCATTTTGTTTAAAATTCAAGTCTTTTTATGAAAGCTACCTTTTATAGTAAAAAATAAATTTTGCTGTTTAAAATAAATTGAAGAGCCGATTGTTTAAATATAAAGAATCAATTTTTAATAAAATTGTTCAAAATACCACAAGGAAAGAATTTTATTAATTAATCAATTGAAAAAATACTAAATTATCAACTAACAATAAATTTATAATCTTGTGCTAATTACCACTTTATGCTAACACAAACAAAAATGGTAAAAACAATTATTTTGTTAAATTTGGTTAGGTATTACCTGAGTAAGTTAGAAGTGAAAAATAAGTTGGAAATTCTGAAAAGAAACAAAACTTTTAACTATTATTTTTGGACAATATTTTTATAAATAAAAACATAGTTTAAGTTAAATTTGGTTACTTTATTAAATATCATAATTAACTCAGTATAGTTCGAAAGTTTTAGAAAAATTGCAAGTTTCTGACATGATTCAAAGAGAAGATAGTTGAAATGATACTGGGAAAATTCGGGTAGGCGACTGGGTAAATTTTAGTAGGCTACTGGCTAAATAAGGGTAGGCTATTGGAAAATTCTAGTAGGCTACTGGGAAGATTCTGGTAGGCTAGTAGGTAAATTATAGTAGGCTACTGGGCAAATTAGGGAAAAGCTACTGGGTAAACTCAGATTGGCTACTATGTAAATTCGGGTAGGCTACTGGGTAAATTATAGTAGGCTGTTGCAAAAATTCTGGTAGGCTACTGGATAAATTCTAGTAGGCTAATGGGTAAAGCAAGGTAGGCTATTGGGTAAATTCTGGTAGGCTACTGGGAAAATTCGGTTAGGCTGTTGTAAGAAATTATTATTCCTCATTTTTTATGATAAAAAAGTATAACCAAACAATTTAAATATTACGTGAAAGTCTAAATTAAGAAATAGAGATAGAACAAACCTTCTATAAGGGGTAAATTTGGGTAAGTTGCGGGGTAAAAACAGAGACCAAAATAGCAATATCTTCAAAAAAAAAAATTAACAAAGTTTGAGACCACCCTAGAGAGAACTGATTTGAAATCCAACTCCTGGAATTCTCACGGATTTTGAAGTCTGGTGTTTTCTGTTTGTAATTAAAATTTGGGAAAAAGCTGTTATATCAAGAAGGGATTCATCAGGAGGGTGGGAAAGGCTGATCCTGGAAGACAGAGATTGAATTATGTTGATTTTATTCTGCTTTATTCCACCCCGCTTAGTTTTATTTCTGCTTGCCCGGCCTCGCTTTGGCTCCTGGATTAGCGTCATTGCGGTTTTTAAGCAGGCAATTTCCTAATTCGGTACCTCGTATTTCCTGATTTATTGCCTGATGCCACTTCACTCTATCGTGATTTAAGGAAACGGATCTGTCACTGCAGAGACTGTGCTTCTTCGTATTTTCCTTTAGATTCCTGGTTTAATCCACTTTCGCATCTTAATGTTTTAGAAGCTTAAGAAGTGGGGAAAAAGATTCGTAAGATGCGTTGTACCTACAGTCAATCCTGAAATTCATTTAATGGTTGGAAACAATTTTTTTAAGTTTGAAATTATTTATTGAATATCTGTTATACGATTTTTTATTATTAATTTCCCGGTCTAATTCAAAAGCGAGAATTTTCCAGAAAATTCAATATAAATTACACTATTTTTTATGATTTGTCAGGTAACTTCAGATAGAAGCCCATAAAAATAAAAATCAAAAACTCGACAAAGGTCTTAGGATTCTAGAAGGCTACTGGGTAAATTCGGGTATGCTACTAGGTAAATTAGGGTAGGCTACCAGGGAAATTTAAGTAGGCTACTGCGTAAATTCGGGTAGGCTACTAAGAAAATTCTGGTACGCTACTAGGAAAATATTGTAGGCTACTGGGTAAATTCGGGTAGTATACTGGGTGAATAAGGATAGGCTGCTGGGTAAATTAAAGTAGGCTGCTAGGAAAATTTGGATAGGCTACTCGGAAAATTCTTGTAGGCTACTGGGTAAATTCTAGTAGGCTACTGCGAAAATTCTGGTAGGCTACTGGGTAAATTCTAGTAGGCTACTGGGATTTTTCTGGTAGGCTACTGGGTAAATTCTAGTAAGCTACTTTTTTAGGATTATTTATCTTCTGCAGTTGAAAATATTTCTGATACAGTTGAAAATATCTGTATTTTGTAAAACTTTTTTAAACAATTAGATTTAAAGTTCCATTAGAAATTATAAAATCTAACAAAATATTGTGTACAACCACCATAAAATGTTCGTATTAAAATTTTAACAATCATAGAAATTTTTCTAAAAAAGAAAAATAATCATTTTTCTTTCCCCTTTGTTTATTCAGGATTATGAATTGAATAAAGAAAATATTTTTTTTTTGGGACAACAATAAAAAAGAGGGAAGAAAAGTTAGAAGGCAACCAACCAAATTCCTTTACTTCTATTTTTTTCGATTTTCCTTTTATTTGTAATATTATCGCACTCATACAATACGCTTATTAACGCAAAAATCTATACAAAAAAATGTGACTAGATTTTTAGTTAAAGAAAAAAAAATTTTTCAGTGAAAGAACTAATTTTTAACTAAAGATATAAATTTTCAGAGAAAAATTATTATTTTCTACGTAAAAATAATTAGCTTAAATTAAAATTCATAAATTTTTAAGCAAATATTTTATTATAATTTCTAATGGAACTTTAAATCTAATTGTTTAATTTTTAACAAAAAATGTAAATTATGAAGAACAATTGTCTACCACAAAAAAAAAGTTTTACAAAATACAGACATTTTCAACTGTATCAGAAATATTTTCAACTGCAGAAGATAAATGATCCTAAATAAGTAGCCTACTAGAATTTACCCAGCAGCCTATTAGAAAAAATCCCAGTAGCCTACTAGAATTTACCCAGTGGCCTACCAGAATTTTCCCAGTAGCCTACTAGAATTTACCCAGTATAGGCTACTGGGCCTAAGAATCCAAAAGTCTAAGAAACTAAACCAAGAATCTAATAACCAAATTTGGACAAGAATTATATAAAAGAAATAAAATAATTTCGTTATACAAAGAAACTTGACACTAAATTCAGACTTAATTTTTTAAATTGCTGATCAAAATTTTTTATAAAATGTGTGCTGATATTTTTTGAGAAAATTTTTGACAAATATTTGGATGGTCACAATTAGTATTGTAACAATCCACAATTTCGTCAAAAATTCAAAAATTATGTATGGAAATATTCTACTATATTTTATGAATCATTATTAACAATGATCATTTATGATCCTGAAACAACTAGTGAGCATCCTTAAATTGTTTTTTTTGTATCAGTTTTTCATGCTGGATTCGTTTGCTAATATCAGAAAAGCTATTCTTCACTGTCATTGAACATGGTCTTTAACAAGGCCTTTCTCACCCTGATTTCGGTTTCGCTCCATAAGACAGGACCTGTAACCCCAAACATGAGGGGTCACACCCTTCTCAATTGTGTCCTTTTCTTTTTCGATTTCATCGATCATTGATATAAACGATCCTCTTTCATCTCGTGTCACTGATTCTACCCATTGTAGCTTTTATTATTCCTCATTTTAGAAATATTTATCATACTAGATTCAAGCGCTGATCCAAAGAAATGACCTGGGCGGTTGGGGGAAGAGGTGTCTTAGAAAGTGACTAACTCTGCGCAGAACTGAGTAATAAAGGTCAATAAATAATAATAATAATAAGGTCAAAATGTTAAAAGACTATTTAATTCTGTATAGGTCGAACCCTTCAAGTGATTTCGATTAATAGGAGTCGAGATAACATGTGCGAAAAACCAATCCTCATTCCCTTTTTGACCAATTTTTTATTTCCATCTTCCACTCTCTCTCAATTTTAGGGAAGTGAATAAAAAAAGCTAATCGTTTCTAAAATTACCGCCTGAAATCTCCTTTTTAAAATGGGACCAAGAAATTAATAAAATATTAATTAGTTCTCGAATTATCAGAAAAAATGTGGAAGTGTGCCCAAGACGAAGATGGTTTGGTCATGCAGTGGTCGAGCATGGGTAAAGGCTGCTCGACTGTAGCTCGACCGGCAGATTATCGTCGCGTATACGCTTTACATTTTCCTAAGATGATTTCGAAATAATTTAATATTTTTTGACCTTGTTAACCTATTTTAAAGAGAAGACTTCTGTTTTTAATTGAGCGAAGATTTAAATTTTTCCATTAACAGATATGTTATTTCGGCTTCTATTAATCAAAATTATTTTAATCAGGGCTAAATTGACGCGCAGTTGAATAGACTTTCTAGCTTATTTATTTTTACAAATTAATAATCAGAACAAGATTAATTATTATTATTATTATTAACATTATTGTATAGAATCCTTGAAAAGTAAACCAAGAAATAAAAAAAGATAAGAAACGGGATTTGTTTGGTTGCCTTCTCACTTTTCTTTCCCCTATTAAATCTTTGTCTGAAGATTTTTTTTTAAATTACAAGGGGAGATTTTATGATGTTTGTCCAAATGTTGCAGTTGGATTTTTGGTTAACTAACTTGATGCCTGGATGTCAAATAGGATTTTAAATTTTATTTTAATCTAATATAAATTTCTTACATTTTTATTAACGTTCTTTGAAGAAATGAACCCGTGGACTACTTTCGACTAATTTTTTGAATACTTTAAAAAGGCATTCGTAGATGAGGTACAGAATTGAAATCCTGGTGAATTTCTCGAGCGCAGTTCCGTCGTAGAGGACGCACTGGTGACAAATTTATGTGTGCCAGGGACCTCTTTCTCGTATAACTCGTAGACTCCGACCTGGAGGCTCCGTCGGGTGACATCGTGGTTGGATATCACGAAACAAAAACAGATAAAACCGAAGCGAAAAACAGAGAGTGAGGGAGAGAGAGAGAGCGAGAGAGAGAGAGTAGAAAATAAAAAAAGACGAAGGGGAGAAAGATGGGTAAGTAGTAGGATAGGATAGGATGAACTCTAGGGTTGGGGAAAGAGGGTGAAAAGCGGGAGAGGAAGTATCTATAAGCCCATAAATCTGTGAGAAGGGTGAGAGAGTGTATGTCGCGAGGAGGAGGAAGGAGGAGAAATGGCATAAATTTACCGACGTATCATAATAAAAAGCAGAAGAGGAAGCCGGACCTGTCCGAAACCTCGAGAAATTGTTTTTACTTTCTCCTCCTCATTCTGTATACATTTACTCGAGTGCAATTACTTGCTATTTCTTCGATTAGTATCCACTCTCTCAAATAATACTAATTATAGGGGAATGGATGCTACGTTGCTGCACCTTAAGGGAAAAGTAAAATTAAGAGAAGCATTTGAATAGGCGACGACACTAGACTAGAGCAGGGAGTAGGCCAGAAATTCAAACGATTTTGGAACAAATTTTTAAAACTTTTTCTTATTTTGTTAGATTGAGACGCATTTAGTAATTAGCATCCATGGCACTATAAATTTTATTGAAGGAAAGTAACTTGTTTCCTATAATTAGTTACATTTTTCGGTAATTGTTGTGTTAGTAAAGGTAATTTTGTAAATAAGTAAAGAGTGATTCGCTCGTCCATGGTACTTTTTCCAAGAAGGGGGAGTGAGGCGAAATTGGTCAAGAGCAAGAAGAAACTTATGGGGATGAGGCGTACGAGAAATTGTAAAAGTGGAAATCAGGGGCGCTGAAGTAGAGGAATTTAGGAGTAATAAAGAGGAAGTAAGGAAATTTAAGGGCAGTAAGGAAAATAAAAGGGTAGTGGGAAAATAAAATGTGGAGGAAGTAGTGGTCATGAGGGAAGGGTTAGTATTTTCTGTTTATTAGTTACTTTTTATGTAGTGGCCGTGGTAAAAATATTAAATAATTAAAGGAGTAACGAATCGTCCGTCCGCTCATCGTACTTTTTTCTAAGCAGAGGACGGATGAGGGAAAATTAGCTCAGGGGTAGTAGGGATAGTAAACGGAGGGGAAGTTGGGAATATTGTTTCATTTAAAGTGAGGAGAAATGAAGGTATATTTAATAAGCAGTGCAATAAAAAATGATTGGCGGTGAAGTAGAGAAAGTTAGGGATAATCAAGGGGAAGGAATGAAAGTGAGGAAGTATAAGGAAATGGGAAGTTAGGGTAAATTATGGGTAGTAAGGAAAGAGATTGAAAGTGAATAAAGTGCGAATTGAGGTGACATAAATTAGTAGTAGGGAAAATCACGTATTAGGAAGTGGCGGAAATAACGGAAGGGTTAGTATTTTTTTTTTACTAGTTACTTTTTATGTAGTGGTCGTGGTAAAAATATTAAATTATTAAATGAGTAACGAATCGTCCGTCCGTTCATCGTACTTATTTCTAAGCAAAGGAGGGATAAGGGAAAATGAGCTTAGGGGTAGTGGGGATAGTAAACGGCGGGGAAGTTAGGAATATTGTTTGATTTGAAGTGAGGAGAAATAAAGGGATAGTTAATAATGGGTGCAGTCAAAAATGATTGGCGGTGAAGTAGAGAAAGTTAGAGATAATCAAGAGGAAGAAAGGAAAGTAAGAAACTCTAAGGAGATGGTAAGTTAGGGTAAATTAGGGGTAGTAAGGAAGAGAGTGTAAGGAAAGAGAGTGAACGTGAGTCAAGTGTGAATTAAGGTGACATAAACAAGTAGTAGGGAAAATGAGAAATATTGACGTGGCGGAAATATGGGAAGGATAGAATTTTCTTTTTACTAAATACTTTTTTCGATACTATTCGTGTTAAAAAAGTTAATTTCATATATTAGTAACGAATCGTCCGTCCATTCATTGCACTTTTTTCCAAGGATGGGTTGACGCGAAATGAAGGAAGAGGTATTAGGGAGAGTGAAATAGACTAAGTAAGGGTTATTTTGGAAGCGGATAAGACATAAAAAATGAGGGGAGAGTAAGTAGATATAGATGTAGAAGTGGGGAGAGAAGCAAAAGAGTTCTTTAGGGGCAATAAAGGGAAAGTTAGGGAAAAGTAAAGAAAGTAAGGAAAAATAAGGAAATGGAAACTAAGAGGAAATAGGCAGAGAAAAAGTAGGGCAAATGAGGATCAATTATATTGAGGGAAATATATAGGTAGTAGGGGGAGTGACAGGAAGTGATAAGGAAAGAAGTAGAGAATGTGCGTGAGGATGAGCAAATGAGATAATAAGTAGATGTGGACAACTGTGGACTAGGAAAGAGAAGTAGGCTAAAGGAATGGATATAAGAAAGCGTGGAGAGGGGAAACTGGAGAAGAAGAAATATGATAAATAATAGCGTAGGTGAAGTGAAAGGAGGGGCAGTTAGGGAAAGTTAGGGGTAGTAAGGAAAGAGAGTGAAAGTGAATGAAGTGTGAATTGAGAGCACATAAACAAGTAGTAGGGAAAATCAGGTATGAGGAAGTGGCGGAAATAAGGGAAGGGTTACTATTTTCTTTTTACGAATTACTATTTTCGATACGACTCGTCTTAAAAAAGTTAATATTATATATCAGTACCGAATCGTCCGTCCATTCATTGTACTTTTTTCCAAAGAAGCGTTCACGCTAAATGAAGAACGAGGTAGTAGTGAGAGTGAAATAGGGGAAGAAGGAGATATTTTGGAAGCGGATGTGACACAAAACGAGGGGAGAGCAAGTGAATGTAGATGTAGAAATGAGAAGAAAAGCAAAAGAGTTCTTTAGGTGCAATAAAGGGAAAGTAAGGGAGAAGTAAAGAAAGTAAGGGAAAATAAGGGAATAAAACCTAAGAGGAAGTAGGCAGAGAAAAAGTGGGGTAAGTGAGGAAAAATAAAATTGAGGGAAATATATAGTAGTAGAGCAAGTGCCAGGAAGTGATGAGGAAGGAAGTAAAGAATGTGCGTAAAGGAGTGTGAGAAAATGAAAAAGAATAAGTAGAGGTAATGATTATAAATACTGTTCAGTAAGTGAGGGCGGGTGATTATGTAATGATGAGCAAATGAGATGATGAGTAGATGAGGGCAAGTGTGGAGTGGGAAAGAGAAGTAGGGTAAAAGAAGTGCTATATGAAGAAAAGTGGAGAGGGGGAACTGGAGGAGAAGGAATATGATAGGTAGGAGTGTAGGTAAGATGAGGGGAGGGGCAGTTAGGGAAAGAAAGGGAATGATCTTTAGGATATATGATGGGAGTGGAAGTATAAAAAGTAGGGAAATGAGGGTTAGGAAATAAGTAAAAGTATGGGAAGTAAGGGGAAAATAGAGAGTTAAAGAAAGAGGAGAGGGGGAACTGGACGCAAAGGAATTTTTATAAGGAACGAGGGTGAACTGAGGGAAAGAAAAGTATAGCAGGAGGTTGTGCGTTCAATATGTTTAGAAATATTTGAGATATGAGGTAATATGACACCCATGGTACTTTTAACAGCTGAGGTAATATGATCCCCGGGGTAACTTTGGCCACAGGACCTTAATTTCTGACAGAATGGTGTCATTTTTTTACAAAATTAACAAAGAAAAGGTTACATTTTTAATTGATAAATATAAAAATAATTACTTACTTTTTTTGTGAAGTAGGGTTACGAATACCCACAGAATAGAATTTTTGCGCTTATATTGGATTCTCTGTACATTACTGGAAATGAAAATTATTTTATAGCGGTATGAAAAGGAACAAGCTTGTAGAATGAACGAATCTATCAGTGGGAAATATGCAAATTTATTGGGGAAGGTTTCGATAGGGTGTGTGTGTGTGTGAGAGAGAGAGAGAAAGAGAGAGAGAGAGAGAGAGAGAGAGAGGGCGATGGGGATATGAAAAGGGAAGAGTCAAGTTCGTGGGGTGATTAGCGGGACAAAACCTCGACGCAGAACTACAAGTGCAGACCGAATTGGGAGAAAATTGATAATTGGCGAACGAACGTGTCATATTCGAAATGTTATTCTACTTCCTTTTTTTTATCAACCTTACAGCTGTAAATTAAACATTTTTTTACGTTCAATATTACACAGCGTCTAGAACCAGTCCATTATTTTTCGATAAATCAAAAAAAAAAACTGCCTCGGCCTGGATTTGAACCCGGGACGCCACTAAATATACGCGGGACAAAAATTTTGTTCATGAAGTTTTCTTCAAAATTTGTTAACCCTTAGGAATATTTGATAAGGGTAGTTGTAGTCGTGCCGGAAGATGGGAGGTCGCGGTCGACGTTAGGCACTTTATATTTCCTACATCAGGAATCGAGTTGGCCTTTTATTCCTTTGGCGTGGTCCCTCGCTCTTTCCTGGACTTGCACATGTACCCCCTAGTCCTAAATGATTAATTACCGACCTCCATTGTACTACCACTGCAATGTTACCACTGCTATCGTGGCCTTAAGGCCAGCTCATTGCTAAAACGGATATTCCGTGTTCCATGCGGAATTTGATTCGCCGTGGCACCATTTGCCATTTGCAGATCTGCCACGTCGCTATAGTTGGTCATTTTACCTTTACTAATTTTTTTAAATTCCTTTTTATAATTTATTTCTATTTTATTAATAGAGGTAGGTCCATCATTATTATTATTTTCTATTTTTTATTTTTTTATTTTTTATTTTTTATTTGTTATGACATTGTCAATTCATATTACGATTGTCGATGAGATTTTTAACTAAATTTTTGATAAAGTTAATTATTAAACTGGAAAAAACATTGTCAATAAAGATTATTATGTGAAAGGATGTAAGTTGATGTAACATGAGGTAATATGATGTAATATGATGTAATATGACACTTTAGATGTTTTCCACATTTTTCAAGATGAGTAGCTCAAAAAAAGAAAAACTCTGGAACTCACAGGAAATTTAAATCAGTCCTTGCTCGAATAATTTCATTAATGAATAAATTAATTCATAAATTATTTTTCTCATATTTCTTTCCTCTTTTTTTCTAAAAGAAGGAAAATTATTTTCTTTTCTTTTTTAGAAGAAAAAAGTATTTTTTTATTCATTTTTTTTTTCAAATTTCTATAGGAAAATTTTATGGTGGTTGTCCAAGTTTGGTTGATAGATTCTTGGTTTTATTTTTATAAATTCTGCACATTTATTTATTTATTGGACATTAAACAGGATTTTAAATTTTATTTCAATCTCATTTATATTTGAACAACAACTGAAGAACTATTTTGGTTCAAAATTTAAATTTATAATTAAAAATGGAACTAGACTGTTTATAAATTATTTATATAGTTAATGTTTGAGGATGTTATTCGGAAAATATATTTTCTTTTGCTAAATATTTAACTATTTTCTTAACATTTTGCTTAATTTTTTTTTACTTAGAATTGAATTATTTCATGTTTAGTGGATTATTTATTTTCTACAGCTGAAAACTCAACTAACTGGTTCAAAAAGTCTGTATTTTTTTTAAACTTTGTTTTTGGTTAAAAATTCAACTCTTATGTTGAAAAGTCCCCGAAAAATTTAACTTTTTCTTTGAAAATTCATGTGTTTTGTTAAAAATTAATTTTTTTTGCGTAGAAAAATAATTTTGTTTGATAATTAATTTCTTTGGGGAAAAATTAGTTTTTTTATTGAAAATTTAATTTTCTTAATTAAAAAGTGAACCAAATTCGCCGACTAAAAGTTAAAATATTCTTTTTTTTGTGGATATTGATCTTTTTTATTTGAGAATTCTTGAATTTTTTTAAAAATAGGTCTTTAAAGGTAAAAAATTAACTTTTGTGGATAAGAATTAAACTATCAGGTTGAATATTTAATTACAAATTAGAATGTTACGTTGAAAATTAATTTATTTAGTTTCAAGCCATTCGTTTTTATTATAGAAAAATAATCTCATTATTTAAACTTTCAGTTCTTTGGTTTAATATTAATTTTTTATCAAAAATTAAGTTTTCAAGTTAAAAATTTAACAATTTCATTTTTCGCGAATTTTTTTTTTATCGTAAATTTTATCTTTTTGGTTTAAAATTCATATGCATAGTTAGGAATTTAATTATTTCTTTTTAAATTAATTTAATTTGGTTACAAACTCATTTTTTTAACTTTAAAATAAACTGTTATATTTTTTTTGAAAATGGGTATTTTTTTAGTTAAAAATTAAAATTGGTTGTTTATATTTTTTTATGGAAAAATCGTATTCGGGGTTGAAAATGCACTTATTTTGTTAATTTTTTTTCTAATTAAAAATACATTATGGTAGTAAAAAGTTGATTTCCTTAATTAAAAATTTAATTATATAATTTTGAAAAAATTTGTTTTTTCGTTGTTGAAAATTTTTTTTTTTTAGTAAAAATGTAATTATGTAATTTTGAGAAATTCTTTTTTTTTGTTTTTGAAATTTAATTTGTTTTACTAAAAATATCACTTTTTTAAAAATTGAAAATGAATTATTGTAACTACTAATGCAATAATAAAATTTTACATTAGTAAACTTTAATTTTTTCAGTTCTACTATGCCTGCAAATTTGACATTTTTTGTCACTATTTTTGGTAGAAAGATATATACATTATTAGATTGTCGATCAAATTTTTATAAAATTTTTTATGCAATTCTTGATGAAATTTTTTCTAAAACTTTTTGATGAAAAATATTAAATAAATTTTTAATCTAATTTTCAATTAATGTTTTTATAAAATACTTGTTAAACATTTTAATATTAATTATATTTGTCGCTAAAATTTTCAGAGATTTTTTAATTGAATTTTTTTTTTATTTATGGATGAAATTTTTGATGCAATTGTCGATGAAGATTATTGATGAAGTTATTATTTGATAAAATTTTTGATGAAATCTTAGGCGTCATTTTTTATTGAAACTGTCAATAAAATTTATGATTTTATGATGATTTTATTGATTATTTTATTTATGATTTTTTATAAAATCATGACAGATTTTAAAGAAAAATTCTTTGGTGTTCGGGCGGCCAAAATCAAAATTTAATTATTCAACCACATATAAAATTCTACTTTCGGAATGATATTAAACAGTTTTCGTTGTTCCAAATGAGATTTTGGGGATTGTGGCCCCAAAGATGGGGATCGATGCCTCGTTAGCGATTCTGTTGCAATCATATTCGAGCAAATAATTCGTTAGGACCTCGTTCTGCGGGCTGTTCGTTAGTATAATTAAAATAAATTCAAATGACTTCCTTGTCCTTCGCCTTTGCTCTCTTTTCTCTTTCAGGGTTTTCTTCCCGCTTCTTCTACATCTCCTCTTTCTCCCCTTCGTTGTCGCAGACTTCTTAAATCCGTTGATTAGTGCAAAAATCCGCTTACAAATTAAATAAAGCTTCCGTAATACAACGTAATGCAGTCTCCGGTTGCCGAAGAAAGAAAATGCAGAGTAGGATAGCCAGGGAAAGCAAAGTCTAAGGAGAAAGGGGGCTTTAATATCCTAAGTAAACCTCGTCGGTGGAAAACAAGAAAAATCGTCTCCATCAAAAAGGATTTCGTTGGCGACGCGTATTAGAGACAATAAGCATTTTTCTCGAAAAAAACAAAAGGCAGAATCTAAATTCAAGATACAAGTTTAAATATCTTTAGAAGGTGAAAAAAATTTATTTTTGTTGCTCTTTCTAATAGATTATTATCCAGGAGTATGGGGGTAAGGTCTCAAAAAAA
>JAAAKG020000008.1:7675914-7688067 GCA_010014905.2 Druon quercuslanigerum | reverse complement strand
AAAAAAATTTATTTTTGTTGCTCTTTCTAATAGATTATTATCCAGGAGTATGGGGGTAAGGTCTCAAAAAAACCAAAACAAAAATCGCTACTGTCAAAAAGGATTTCGTTGGCGACGCGTATTAGAGACAATAAGCTTTTTGATCGAAAAAACCAAAAAGCAGATTCAAAATTAAAGATAAAAGTTTAAAGATCTTTAAAAGGTGATAGAACAACATTTTTTTCTCTTCATAATACATTATTGTCCAGGAATATGCGGGTAAGGTCTCAGGAAAACAAGAAAAATCGTCTCCATCAAAAAAGATTTTGTCGTCGACGCGTATGAGAGACAATAAGCATTTTTCTCAAATAAAAAAAAACGAAAGGCTGAATCTAAATTCCAGATAAAAGTTTAAATATCTTTAGAAGGTGAAAAAAATTTATTTTTGTTGCTCTTTCTGATAGATTATTATCCAGGAGTATGGGGTTAAGGTCTCAAAAAAAACAAAAAAAAATCGCTTCTGTCAAAAAGGATTTCGTTGGCGACGCGTATTAGAGACAATAAGTTTTTTGATCGAAAAAACCAAAAGGCCGATTCAAAATTAAAGATAAAAGTTTAAAGATCTTTAAAAGGTGATAGAACAACATTTTTTTCTCTTTATAATACATTATTGTCCAGGAATATGCGGGTAAGGTCTCAGGAAAACAAGAAAAATCGTCTCGAACAAAAAAGATTTTGTCGGCGACGCGTATGAGAGACAATAAGCATTTTTCTCAAATAAAAAAAAAGAAAGGCTGAATCTAAATTCAAGATAAAAGTTTAAATATCTTTAGAATGTGAAAGAAAATTTCTTTGTGTTGCTCTTTATAATACATTATTATCCAGGAGTATGCGGGTAAGGTCTCAGGAAAACAAGAAAAATCGCATTCATCAAAAAGGACTTCGTTGGCGACACATATTAGAGACAATAAGCTTTTTTCTCAAAAAACCGAAAGGCAAAATCACAATTCTAGATAAAAGTTTAAAGATCTTCAGTAGGTGAAAGAAAATTTCTTTTTGTTACTTTTTCTGAAAAACAAATTTGTTGCTCTTTTTAATACATTATTGTCCAGGAGTATGCGGGTAAGGTCTCAGGAAAACAAGAAAAATCACATCAATCAAAAAGGATTCTTTTAGCGACGCATATTAGAAACAATAAGCATTTTTCTCGAAAAAAACAAAAGGCAGAATCAAAATTTAAGATAAAAGTTTAAAGATCCTCAGAAGTTAAAAGAAAATTTCTTTTTGTTGCTCTTTATAATACATTTTTATCAAGGAATATACGGGCAAGGTCTAACAAAAAAAAGAAGAATCGCCTTAATCAAAAAGGGTATCGTTGGCTACGCGTATTAGAGACAATAATCATTTTTCTCGAAAAAATCGAAAGGCAGAATTAAAATTCTAAATGAAAGTTTAAAGATCTTCAGAGGTTGAAAGAAAATTTCTTTTCGTTGCTCTTTCTAAAACATTATTATCCAGAAGTATGCGGGCAAGGTCTAACAAAAAAAGAAAAATCGCCTTAATCAAAAAGGGTATCGTTGGCGACGCGTATTAGACACAGTTATCATTTTTCTTGAAAAAAAACGAAAGGAAAAATCAAAATTTAGGATACAAGTTTAAAAATTTCTTTTTGTTACTTTTTCTGAAAAACAAATTTGTTGCTCTTTTTAATACATTATTGTCCAGAAGTATGCGGGTAAGGTCCCAGGAAAACAAAAAAATCACCTCCATCAAGATTGATTTCATTGACGACGCGTATTAGAGGCAATAAGCATTGTTATCGATACAAACGAAAGGCAGAATCAAAATTCAAGATAAAAATTTATAGATCTATAGAAAGTGATAGTATTTTTTTTTGCTCTTTTTAATAAATTATTGTCCAGGGCTATGGGATAAAGCTCTGAGAAAAACAAGAAAAATCGCATCCATTAAAAAGGATTTCGTTAGCGACGCATATTAGAGACAATAAGAATTTTTTTCGAAAAAAGCGAAAGGCAGACTCAAAATTTAGGATAAAAGTTTAAATATCTTCAGAAGGTGAAAGAAAATTTCTTATTGTTACTTTTTCTGAATAACATTTGTGTTCCTCTTTTTAATACATTATTGCCCAGGAGTATGCGGGTAAGGTCTCAGAAAAACAAGAAAAGTCGCCTCCATCAAAAAGGATTTCTTTGGCGACGCTTATTAGAGACAATAAGCATTTTTCTCGAAAAAAACGAAGGGCAGTATCTAAATTCAAGATGAAAGTTTAAATATCTTTAGAAAGTGAAAGAAAATTCCATTATGTTGCTCTTTCTAATACATAATTATCCTGGAGTATGCGGGTAAGGTCTCAGAAGAACAAGAAAAATTGCATCCATAAAAAAGGATTTCGTTAGCGACGCGTATTAGAGACAATAAGCATTTTTCGAAAAAACCGAAAGGCAGATTCAACATTGAAGATAAAAGTTTAAAGATTTTCAGAAGGTGATAGAAATTTTTTTGTTTCTCCTTGTAATACACTATTGTCCAGGAGTATGCGAGTAAGCTCTTAGTGAAACAAAAAAAGTCGCTTCCATCAAAAAGGATTTTATTGGCGACGCTTATTAGAGACAATATGCATTTTTCTCGAAAAAAAACAAAAGGTAGAATCTAAATTCAAGATAAAAGTTTAAATATGTTCAGATGGTAAAAAAAAATTTTATTGCTCTTTATAATACATTATTATCCAGGAATATATGGGTAAAGTCTCACAAAAAAAAAGAAAAATCGGCTTAATCAAAAAGGATATCGTTGGCGACGCGTATTAGAGACAAAAATAATTTTTCTCGAAAACAGAATCAAAATTCAAGATAAAAGTTTAAAGATCTTCAGAAGGTGAATTTTCGGTGGAGTTGAATATTTTGCGACAGAGCCAGGTAAGTCTTTTAGAACGTTTATATAGATTAGAACAGTTTGAGGTTATGTTATGGAAGTTAGGTCTTTTAGAAAACCTAGAAATTCATAAAAAAATTTTTAACAGAAATAATTTGTGTCTTTTAGAAAATGTACGAATTGTCGGAGTTGGATATTTTACAACATAAGCATTTGGGTCTTGTAGAACACATACAAATGCACACAATTTAAGGTTATGTTAGGTGTGTTAGGAAACTTAGAAATTTGTATAAATTGAGGTTATGTTAGATAATTTTCGCTAGAATTAAATATTCTTGAACAGAAGCTATTAATTAATGATGACATTTATAAATTAAAAAATGTTAGGTTATGTTATTGAATTTCTGTCAGATTTTGATATTTTTCACCAAAAAGAGTTAGATCTTTTCTGAAAACATAACAGTTGAAACAAGTTTAGGTTATGTTAGTGATTTCTCATCGATATAAAATATTCTACAAAAGAAAAAGTAAAGTTTTTTGAAAACTGATAAATTCGGACAATTTTAGGTTATAAATAATTTTACGTTATTTATTTTTTGCCTATTGATATTAGACAAATAGAATTATAAAATGTCATTATATTTTAAGGGTGTATAATTTCTTAACAATTGTAGGTAAGGTTACACCAAAAATGAATATTTTAAAGCAAGAATGATTTCAATTTGAACAAGATATCTAAATTTTGACAATTTTGGATTATCTTAGTGTTTTTCGTAGCAAATTGTTATTTTTAATAAAAAAAATTATATTTCGAAGAATATTCACATGTTGTATAACTTTCAGGTTACATTATTTCAAATGTTCATCTTTTTTGGACAATTGAATGTTGCGTTTCGGTTTTCCAATTATTTAAGGTAAGTTTTTTTTGGTCCTAAATTGGTATTTTTAAACATACAAAAATTATGCTTCACAGAAAATTCACAATTTTTATTCATTTTAGGTTATGTTAGAAAATGTATTTTAAAACCATAAATTATTATCATGAACAGATTTAAACAATTTTAGGCTATGGTATCATTTTCACAATAAAGATTGATATATAAAATCAAAAATAATTGTAGTTTGTGCGAGATTTTCAATTTTTGTACAGTTTTAGGTTATATTAACGCTTTGCGCAGAACAATGTTTTTTTTTTTTTAAAAATCATCATGTTCCAAAAAATTATAATTTCTTAACAATTTTGTATAATTCTAAGTTTTTTATGGGAAACTGTTTATTTTTGATTTAAAAAAAATTATTTTTTAAGAAGATTTTAAACTTTTGATCATGTTAGGTTATGTTACAGTTTTAAATAAAAAGTTGGCTTTTTGAAACGAAAATTATTATAATTTCGACAAGATTATTAATAATTTAATGAATTTAGATTATATTACCGTTATTCATGAAAAATTATTCTAAATAAAACACGTTAGGTTGTGCAAATTTAATTTTTTGAACGATTTTAGGTTATGTTTGCGTTTTTAAAAAAATTGGCGTTTTTAAACAAAAGTTACTATAATATTAAAAAGATTCATAAACTATTCACAAATTAAAAAAATATTTGTTTTTTTTCATTAGAAATCGGTCTTTTTAATTAAAAAAAAATATTTCATGAATATTTACGTACTTTATCAAGTTTGGGTTATGTTAGCGTTACAAATTAAAATTAGGTATCTTGTAACAAAAATCATTATAATTTAAACAAGATTTAAAATCATAATAAATTTTGGATGATTCTAGAGATTTTCGTTGGAAATTGGTGTTTTTACTTTTAAGAAGTTCACTGATTTAAAAGAAGAGTTACATACTTAACAATTTCAGGTTACGTTACCGTTGTAAACCAAAAAATAATATTTGAAAAAATCAGTGTATTGTTAGAAATTTATATTTTTAATAATAAAAAATTAGATTTGAAAAAAAATTCACATCTATAAATAATTTCGTTAAAGTTCGCACAAGATTTGCAATTTTTTAACAGTTTCAGGTTATGTTAACGTTGTTTACAAGAAATCGGTTATTTTGAACGGAAATTATAATATTTTAGAGGTTTACATTTTAAATGATATCAGGATACGGTAGAGCTTTACACAAAAAAATAGGTTTTTTCAAATAAAAATTATATTTCAAAAATGATTTACAATAAATAAAAACTTTGAGGTTATGTTAACGTTTCAAAAAAATGAGGTATTTGAAAACAAAAATCATTATAGTTTGAAGATCTAGAATTTTTAACAAGTTTAGAATATTTAAGTGTTTTACATTGGAAATTGTTGATTTTAATTTTTATTTAATTAGATTTAAAAGAACATTCACAAATTTTTAAAACTTTAGGCTATGTTAACGTTTTAAGCAAAAAATACTTTATTTTAACCGAAAAATGGAATTTCAGAGACAAATCGTTAAAAAATAATTTTTTGAATAAAAAAATGTTTAAAACTTGTTAAAAATTTTATGTTATAATAAAATTTTCCATTCAGAATCGGTGAACTAAAACGAAGAAGATTAAATTTAAAAACATACTTATAATAATAAAAAAAATTTCTGACGTTTAATAATAAATCATTAAATTTCAAATGATATTTACAATATTTGATAGCAAGAAATAACCGCTCGTAGCGGATGTGTTTTTTCTAGTTTAAACTATAAAAAGTTAGGGTTTTTCAGAAAAACCTTCCTAAACCTTTTATGCGAATTTTAAAAACAGAAAACAAGATTTCGTTCTCTTCTCATTTTAAATGAATTCGATCTTTAGAAGTTTGTCGCCTCTTATCTCAAGAAATCAAATCGCGGATTATAATTTTGTTTATTGCCCTGCGTTAATTGGCAACAGGTGTAAATTTGTAGTGTGCGATCGGTATTTACGTGTCCGGTAAATCGAAGGAGGATGCATAAAAGCTTGGAGAGGATGGAACTTGTTAGGAGGGAATGAGAAATGGAAAAAGAATTCTGGTTTTCTTAATGAGAGTACAGAGTAAAGCTTTCTTTGCCCCGCGAGTTCAAAATCGGATTGCAGCCTTCTGTGGGGCTGCCGTGTATACTTTTTTCCGGTAGGGCGGTCGCTGAAATGCTTCCTGTGTAAGTAAAAATCTAAAGTGACTACCGAGATCTAAGTTTTAATTAGTTTATCTTGGCCGCGTGGCTATTGAATATTTATAAGCCATTGCAGGGAGAGGACCATGAACGGAGGGACACTCTTTCTTCCTTGGTGTGTTTCTCCGCCGCTCTCTGTATTTCTGCAAGAAGGAGAGAGAGATTTCGAGAGGGGATGGGAACTCATTGAATATCCTGGCAATCAAGACACCGGCTGTTCTGCTTCTGTCATCTTGTCAAAACCTTTGTCAAGGGGAGATCTTTCTTCATTTTGTTTGAATATTACAAATTTTTGGAATCGGAAATATTGCTCTTCCCACGACAAGAGAAGTTATGAGGATCATTAGATTCCGAAGAAGCGTCCAGATCTTTGGAACCATCCAAAATTTACCCCAGAGGTCCAAAAAAAAGCCTCACCTTGGCCAGCTGCAAAAACTTGTTCCAGAGAATATCAAAGTCAGCTCTTCTTCTTCCAAGCTTCCCAAATCATCCCTAGAAATCCCAAAGAGCAGCCATTTTATAAATCTTCTAAAGTTATTCCTAAAAACTACACAAAAAGTCCAGGGCTCGATGGACAACCCAAAATCTTCCACAAATTCCAAAAATACCCTGCTTCTTCAATGTTAAAAAATTTTCCCTAGAGACCCCAAAAACCTGACCGGCAGATGCAACAGATTTTCCGCGCATACCTAATAGTAGGGGTGCCTTGCTCAAACCGACAAAATTATCCCAAAATACCCTAAAGGACTAAAGACCCTAAAGCCCCCAAAAATCAGATAGCCTGGTGCAACCCCACAAATATTTTCCTAGAAATTTCTAAACTCAGCCCACCTTTTGCAACCACACCAAATTTTCCACAGATACCTAGAAACAGTGGTGCTTTGCTCAAACCGACAACATTATCCCAAGATACCCCAAAGGGCTTGCGACCCTCGAGACTTTAAAAAACCAGACAGCCTGGTACAAACCTATAAAATGACCCTAAGAAATCCGAAAAGCACCCTCGCTTTTTACAGGCTCCACGAAATTGTCCATGGGTAAAAGCAGGACCATATTGCGGGAACAATCCAAATTATCCCCAGCTACCCAAAAAGTAGCATTATCTTGTTTAACCCCTGAAAATTTTCGTCAGGGTCACGAACTGGCAACTAAGATTTTATCAGTCTTCCTAAATTGTCCCTAAAGTCCTCTGAAAACAACCTCCTCCTTCTCAGTCCCCAAAAAATAATTAAGAAAAACAAAAGAAGCCGCACCTTGCCGAACAATAAAACGTTTCCACAGAGACGGCGAAAAAGCGGTCTTGATTTTTTTTGGCCTTCCGAATTATCCCTACAGACCCGTTAAAGCAGCCAAACCTTTTCAATCATCAGAATATATCCCTGAAACTCCAAGAAGTAGCCTCGCCTTGTCCTGTCTTTTAAAATTTGCCCTAGAGATTTCCAATCAGTCGCCCGCCTTTCCACCCCACCAAAACTATCCCTCGGGTCTATAACAAGCAGCCCCACTTTTTTAAACCACCAACAGGTACCCTAGAAACGCCGAAAAGCAGCCCCTTCAGTCGAGCCTCACAAAATTATCCCTAGGGACCTCAAAAAGCAGTCTCGCTTTTTTCAATCCCACAAAATTTCCCATTGATTCCCTAAACACAACTGAACCTTGTCTAGCAGTTCAAAAACGTCCCTAGATACCCCAAGACAAAACCTTACCTTCTTAATCTCCCTTACATTATCTGCAGACACCGTAAAGTAGTCAGAATTTATTTGCCTTTAAGAATTCTTTCTAGAGTCACCCTAAAACATTCACGTCTTCTAAATTTGTAAACTTGCAGACGCAATTTGTAAATCTCTTTAACTTGTACCTGAAGACATCTAAAGCTATCCGGCTTTTTAACCTTATAAAATTACCCCTGGAAACCCTAAAAAGAAGCTTCTGCATCTTCGAAAATTAACCCTAAAAATAATTTGAAAAACAGCCTTGCCCAATGCACAAAATCGTCTCACTAAATTCCCAAAAACCGTGATTTTTTAAACTTCATAACATCGTTCCGCCAGACCCACAAAGATCAGTCTTATCTTGTTCAACGTTTCAAGATTGTTTAGTCTCGCTTGGACCAACTCCCTAAACTTGTCCCGAGAGAACAAAAAAACAAATTCACTTTTCTCAACGCCACAAACATTTCCGTAGAGGCACCAAAAACACGCATCGCTTTTTCGATTCTCATCAAATTGTTACTTGAGGCACGACAAAGAAGCCATGGTTTTTCCAACACCCCAAAAATTGTCCCCACAGACACAAAAAAGGAGTTCTATTTCATCTAAGAATTTTGTGTCTAGAGATACAAAAAGGCAGTAAAACTTTCTTCTACCTACGAAATTAATGCCTCAATGCAACAAAAAGAAGTCCTACATGTTCGAACCACTGAAATTGTATCTTAAGACGCCAAAAAGAAGCCCTGCTTTTTCGAAAACCCCAAAATTGTCCCTAGAGGCACAAGAAATAGTCTTCATTTCCTAATTCTTTAAAAATGTTCTATAAATGGCTAAAAGCAGCTTTTGGTATTTAAGTCCTCAAGTTCTGGAGACCCTAAAAAGGAAATTTGTTCCGATAAGTAATCGAACTGCGTAAACCTAAGGAAACACTTTTTCAAGCTAAAAAAAAGTTATTAAGCCATAGAGATTTGTAACCCAACAAAGGAAAATTGGAATTCTATCCCATTCTGGAATTTAAAATTTTCTAAAACATTTGTTGTTGATCCTAGTAAGTTTTTAATCTTCCAGAAGTGGACGCGGGAACTATGTAAATCCATAGAAACACTTTTAGATAGAACAACAAATTAATTTCCAGATCAAATATTTCTTTCTTCTTCGGATCAAAATTAATTTTTCAAACTGAAGATGTAACTATCTCAGGCCAAGATTCATTATGTTAGTTGAGACTTCAACTAGTTTTTTGCTAAATTTAATTTCTTTTGGTTAAGAGTTTATTACATGTTTGGACAAGATTTTATCTTTTTTCCACATAGTAAAGAAATAGTCTTTAAAAAAATCGTCCTATAGTGTAATGAGCGGTGTGAATCCGAGCCTATCGAAGCAAGAGAAGTTACGATGATGCTGATAATTCTTTACTAAATTTATAATTTGCATATTACAAAAATTTAAGACACTTGTAAGTAAGAACCCAACATGTAAAATGTATCCTACGTATGTTCAGTATGTTCGTCGTTATCGTGATCTTGATTTCGATATAATAGTCACTTTGTGACGGCAATCGTCTTTCGACATGCAAAACCATCACGCTCGTAGGATAATCCACATGCATGTAATGTACACACTTTAAAGAACCCATGGGGTTTCACTGAAGCCTACGGCATAATAAAGCCAGTAGCGACAATAGCTCTGATAAAACTGAACGTTTAAGGGATAATAACAACAATTATTATAATTACGGTCTTACCCATTGTTGTATATGTTTGTACACATTTTGTGTTGCATGATTAGCTGATGCTAATTGATGTTGACCAGATAATAATTAAATTAAAAGAAGTTGGACTTTTTTAGTATAATGTTCAATGTGTTCCATTGTCTAGTCGGACTAGTATAGCAACAAAATAAAATACTTGTTATAATTAAATTCGTACCTGATTACCATCAATTAGCATCAATTAATCATACAGCACGTTTGGAAGAAGATACAACAATGGGACCAAATTGTTTAAGATACCATTCAATCCAACATCTTCTAAATATATTGGTACCTAGTCAGATTCAATGAACATCATCTAATCATACGGCATGGTCAGAAGAAGATAGAACAATGTAACAAAGTGAGACAGTATACCACAAAATCCAACATCTTCTAATTCAATCCTTGCCTGCTCTACTTACACTAAAATCAACTAATTGTGCAGCATATTTGGAAGAAGATAAAACAATGAAACAAAATTGACTAGTATAAAAAGAACTCAAATATCTTATCATTACAATTTTACCTGGCCAGTATCAATTAATATCAGCTACTCACACGACACGATTGGAAGAAAATACAACAATGACACAAAATTCTCCAGTATACAACGAAAACAACATCTTTCAATTAAATTTTAACCTGCTCAACTTAAATTATAATTAGCTAATCGTACAGATCGGCTAAAAGAAGATACAACAATGAAATGAAATTTACAAGTATACAAATAAATTCAATATCTTATCATTAAAATCTTACCCGATCAGAATCAATTAACATCAGCTGATCATCAATCATGGTTGAAATAAGATACAAACATGGGACAAAATGGGCCAATATACAACAAAACATATTTTGTAAAACTGTCTGAACTCTAAATATTATGTAGTATACATTTGTCTGTCCGACGCAAGTCACCTTTTCTTGTTATTAAATATGTAATAGAATAATTATATTTTCAAACCTCTCTAATTTTTTTTGAGGTTTCAATTCTATATATATATATATATACTTTAATTATTTAACACAATATTATCAAATAAATTACTATAATTTCTTCGACATTTATACTTTGTGCACATTTTCTTATCTATTTATATTTTCACATAGGATGTTTTTACTATGAAGAAGAACTACATTGGGGTCGAAACGTATAACCAAAAGAAGTTTTTCTGTATGGAAATAACAAAGTTATTAAAAAAATGGTCGAAGAAAGTTTATAGTTGTTTTGAAAACTCTAAAATTGCATAAATACAACTAAAATTGGATAAATACCAATAAAACTTTAGTTCATCTCAAGGAACAACGCACTTTCCTAATCAGATGTCGGAAGGAAGCCATAAACCCAGCACACATTCAACATTGAACAAGCAAATACAGTTTACATAATTTAAACTATAAATTATACCGAAATTTCAGAAAACAATATTAAATTTTGAAAGAAACTGTTTTAACTTAGAATTAGAAATTCAGTTGAAAATATTCATGAATTGGGACATCACTCTAATTACTTAAAATATCGTTTATCTAATGTTATTAAAGATAATTCGATTTTGACGTTTTTTAATTCACGAGAATTTAGTCTCAATAGCTTAAAATATAATACGAGAAACCAATGCATTAAAAAGTTTAATTTATTTAAAAAAATAAATTTACTCACAAAAGAAAATTACAGTTTCCGATAAAAAAATGTTTTAAAAATATGTCTAATGTTCAAATCCCAGACAAGATTGCGGAGACCGTAGCGTTAGGCAATAATTATGGTATTCCATTCAAAGTCAATAAGATTTCGGTAAATAGTATGATTGAAAATTATATTAAGAATGTAGAAAATGAGGAACTAAAATTCAGTGTTAGAAAAACTACAGTTCAACTAATTTCAAATCATAATTTTTGTAATAAATTTAAAAACACTAATAATTTTGAAAAACCTATTGAAACCTTTCAAAAGGCACATGATGATTTAGTTTTCTTAAAAGCCGATAAAGGCAATGTTACAGTAGCGGCTAATCGTAATGAATATATCAAAACTGTTGAAATCTTTTAAAAAATGATATGCTTTATAAAAACATCAAAACTAGTCTTATTCCAACCACTGAAAATAAATTCAATGATATTGATATCAGATGGGAAAAGAAAAGGCTAATTATTAAACAAACATCATATAAATTAAAAATACATAACAGTGTTGTTGCCAAAACTTATGCTCTCCCAAAGGTTCATAAACCAAATTTAAATTGGAGACTGATTATTTTTACAGTAGGATCTCCTACTTATAATTAAGCAAAATACATTTCTAATATTTTAAAACTAATCTCTGGACAAGCAAATGCGTTTGTTAAGAATAGTTGGGATCTTAAAGAAAAATAGAAAAATATAAAAGTTCCGAATACACACTCTATCGTTTCACTTGATGTAATATTCACGTTTGATAGTATTCCAACAGACCTTGCTATGGATTGCATAGAAGAAAAATGAAACCTGAACAAGAACTTAAATAAAATAACTAAAAATGAGTTTTTAATTGCAACTAGAACAATTTTCAATAATACAGTTTTCTCTTTTTATAATAAATTCTATAAACAAATTTCAGGTTGCCCTATGGACTCTCCTCTATCGGGGCCCGGTCGATACTACACATATCGATACTACACATTATATGAACTCTACACATTAAGCGAAAACGTCGAG
>JAAAKG020000008.1:7646493-7657385 GCA_010014905.2 Druon quercuslanigerum | reverse complement strand
AGTTATAGTGACCAAAGTTAAAAACAGTTAGGAACTTCCCACTCCTCGATTTTGGATCGCGTTCGAAATGGGCAAGGAATTCTGTTTTTGGTCATGGGCGACAATGCACTGCAAAATGTTATATTTAAATTCATTAAATATTACAGAATATTTATTAATTTTTTAGTATTATTTTTAAAAATTACCTGGAAATGACAAATAGTTTTCTAAAATTCTTAAATAGCAACAGAAATATAAGTTATCGTGACAGAAAGAAGTGCGCAGTTAGAAACCAGTCATGGGCGTCAATCAATTGTAAAAGACTGCGTTGAATTATAACGATGCAGTAGCTTATTTTTTCAATATTGAATAGTCTCAAAGATAAAAAGGATTTGAAATTTTAACGAATTATCTTTTTAATAAAAAAAGCAATGTACTGCAAAATGTTTTGTTAAAATTTATTAAATACTACAGTACATTTAATAATTTTTCAGTAACATTTAGAAAAATTATCTGAAAGTTACAAATAGTTTTCTAAAATTCTTAAATGGCAACAGAGATATAAGTTATCGTGACAGAAAGAAGTACGCAGATAAAAATTGCGTAATTCTCGCTTTTCAATCGCATTCAAAACGGACAAAGCATTCTGGTTGTGGTCATGGGCGTCAATAAATTGCAAAAGACTGCGTTGAATTATATTGATGCAGTAATTTATTTTTTCAACATTGAGCAATCTCAAGTGTAAAAAGGATTTTACATTTTAACGAATTATCTTTTTAATAAAATAGCAATGTACTGCAAAATTTTGTATCAAAATTAAGTATTTTTTATAGTTAAGTTACTAACTTTTTATTAACATTCAGAAAAATAAGTTGAAGTGACCAAAGTTAAAACCAGTTAGGAACATCGCACTCGTCACTTTTCGATCGCGTTCGAAATGGGCAAGGCATTCTGGTCTTGGTCATGGGCGACAAAGCACTGCAAAATGCTGTGTTAAAATTCAGTAAATATTACATTAAATTGAATAATTTTTTATTTACATTTAAAAGCATTATCTAGAAGTTACAAACAGTTTTCTAAAATTCTTAAATAGCAAACAGAAATATAAGTTATTAATACAGAAAAAAGTGCGCAGTTAGTAACTGCGCACTCCTCGTGCTTCGATCACATTCGAAGCGGACAGAGTATTCTAATTGCGGTCATGGGCGGCAATGCACTGCAAAACGTTGTATTAAACTTCAGTAACTTTTATCGTAAATTTAATAATTATTTACTAAAATTTGGAACAATTATCTGGAAATCATAAATAGTTTTTTTAAATTCTTAACTGGCAACAGCAATATAAGTTATCGTGACAGAAAGAAGTGCGCAGTGAGAAACAAGTCATGGGCGATAAATTTTTAGTTTAAACAATTAATTTGTTACAAAATTTTAAGAAAGTACATACAATTTTAACGAAGTAGTAAAATTTTTTTAACGAAAAGTGATAAACTGTCAATAACAAATTTATTAGGTAAATTTTCATTGAAAAAAATTAATTATGAATAAAAAAAAGAATCCCGAAAGAAATGGTTCAACTTTCAATTAATTAAGCAAATTTTTCACTATAAATTTAGGTTAGATTAGCATTATTTCTGAATAAAGTTTTTACATTTCTAACTAAAAAAATTTTTTGAAAAAAATAAGGAACCTTTAACAACAAAAAAATGTCTTTTTTAACCAAATAGTTTGTTTTTCGACGAAAACGATAAATTTTCAAATAAAGCGAATAATTTTTAACTAAAAAAGATCAATTTTTAACCAAGAAGTTGAATTTTCAACTAAAAAATATTACATTTATAAAAAGAAAAAATATTCGAGTATTCTTATAAATAAATTAATTTCAGAAAAACTTACTTGCTACTGTAATAAAATTATATCAGTGAATTGGTTCATAACATTTTTTTATAACAATATCAATTGTTAATGAGAATGATAACTTGTGTTAAATGGCAACAATTTTTTTGTTGATACTTTTTTGTGGAAGAAAAAATGTGAAGCCATTAAAAAGAAAATTTTTAATTTGAAAAATTTTTAAATAAATTAATTTGTTTAAAAAATTGTTTATAATGTGTCACGTTATTATCCTTAGTATAAAAGAAAATTATTCCGTATAAAATAAAAAGTTCCCATATTCAGAAATGCACTATAAAAGAATTTGTTTATAAAATATAATAATAATAACAGCGATTGTTTTTGTTAATTTTTAGTTTTAATTATTTATTACTTTTGCCTGATATAAAAACAGAACGAGTATACAAAATCTTTTCAAAAATACCGAATATGCAGCAAATTTTAGTTTTGCCCATTAATTTGTTTATGACTATTAGAACCATGATGAAATTTAATTAAGAATTAAAATTGTCTTTTGCGAATAATATACGTGCTAATTTGACCTGCTTTTTAGTAAATATAAATGAGGAAAGCAAATCAGGTAGAAAAAAATATTTTAAAATTATGTTTTTTTTTTGTTTGTTAACATTTCAACATAAATAACAAATTAGTAAAATATTTTTCAAAACCTTTATCAAGTCTCCACCAAATTTAATAGGCTCTAATTTAAAAGAAAAAAACTTTAGAATGGTTGAAAAATACGACCTTTTCAACTTTTTGTACCCCAAGATCTCGTTCACAAGCACTATATGAGGAACGGGAAGAGTAAGTAAAAAATGAGGTGACGGAAGATTAGAAAAAAAAGAGAAAGGAAAGAGGAAAAAAATAGTGAGAAACAAAAAAAAGATCATTGAAAGAAGGGAGGAATGATGGATATGCACTGAAATTTATCTGGTTTGAAAAAAGCAATTTAAGAGAAATTTGGACCAATGAGAGGTGGTATTAATAAAGAAGATGGAGTTAGATAAAAAGAGATGGAAAAGATAAGGTGGAAGGTTACCAATGGTTTATAGACAACACCTTAAAAATGCAAAGAGGATGAATAAAAAAGAACAGGATAATAAAAAAGAAGGAAGTGCTTGAGGAATAAAAATATGCGAGATAGGACTGTATATGAAAAATTACAGATAAGAGACCACGAAAAAATGATAGAAGGACCTAGGAACAATTAATGGAAGGATGCATCAGTACCAAAATGTTCAAAAAATCGACCTGAACCATAGATAGACATAAAGGAGTGCAGAATCTGTGAAGAGGAAGAGGAAGCATGGGAGGGTATGTGCAAAGGATACAGAAGAAGAATTCAAGATAAAGGAATTTTGTAAAATAATCTTGTAAAGATGTAAGGGAACGGATAAATTGGAATTGATATAAATAGTTGTAAGTGCTGATCCAATAATATAAAATACATATGGGGTAATATTGTAACAAGTAAAGTTTTGACAATCAAGCGGACGTCAATCAAAGGGAATTGGCTTTGAAATTCCATCTGGTATAGAAATGGATCACCGAAGGCGAGAAAATAATGAAGGAGGGATTATTTGCGGGAGTGGTATTGACTCGTGATACACCATCTGTGCGTTTGTGAAATTAATAAGCGGCGTGGTTTGCCGAAATGAGAAGAACAGACCCCAAGTTTCAGAGATGATCGCTGTTGCAGTCAATAAAGACCCTCATTAGGCAAATCAGAATTCTCAATGAACTTTTGTATTTACTTTTGAGTCGAGGTGAAACCCTAAGGATTTAATAAACTTTGAAATATCTTCCTCCTTAAGGATACTCTTAATCTTCTAGATTCTTGATGAAAGAGCCACTCACCTAAAAAATTGGCACTGTCCTTTCTTTTACAAAACGCAAGATGGTCAAGTTTTTCTTTAAGATTGAAATTACTTACATCAAAGGATTCAGGAATCCTTTTCAGATAGCCTTTTTCAATCCTTTATTCATTTACTGCCAGACTCTCTTTTCCCAGGCTATGAATTTTTGTCAATCGTTTTGGTGACCATAGTGGTGAGGAATTTCCTTTTTACAAGAAGTCACATTATTTTTAACTTTCTTTAAAACTAATTTCAGTTCAAGGCCTAAATTTATATAAAGTAACTTGAGTCAGTAAAAAAATCTCACAAAGCAAAAAATTGCAAAAGGTTTTTCTGATAGTGGAAAAAATTCTTTCTCTCATAAAGTATAGATAAAAATGAAAAAAATCAAAATCTCATTTATCAAAGTCTTATTTTAACTCTGAATCATTTCTTGTTGTACTAAAAACTCTTTGGGTGCTTGAGAATAACCAGTAACTGATGTAAACAAAAATAAGCATGTTTGTACAATAATAAATGATAATTTAATTCCAGTAAGCTGAGATAAAAATAAGCAAAATTGAGGTTTGTAGATGTACAACATAAAACATGCAACTGCATAAAATAATAAACAAATGAAAGACAACAATGACAATCATGTGTTTGTATGATTTTTGACAAACATATCTGCACCTTTTCTTTTTTGTTTGTTAGTGCTCCTAGATGAGTAAAATTGATTTCTTTAGGTATAGAAAATAGAATTGCATGCGCTAATGAAGGGAAAAAAGAATCAAAACAATAATTTGTTAGCCTAATTTTTAGTAAAACCATCAGTCCCTTTTCGTTTTCGGAAAATAAATTAAAAGCCCTCATGTCTTAGTATGAAATTTCGGAAACCATCAAACCTTTCTATTTTATCTTTGTTAGCGCTTTTAGAAAAGTAAAATTATGGACACTAGGTATAGAGTACAGAACTTCCATCTTTAAAATATGGAAAACAAACTAAAGACACTAATGAAAATCACGTTTTAGTATGCTTTTTGACGGAAATATCAGTAGCTATTTGTTTTGTTTTGTTGGCGCCCCTGGATGAGTAAAATTATGGTCTCTATGTGTAGAAAATGGGATTTTCATCCCTAATAAATAGAAAGAATAATGTATTAGCATGCTTTTTAGTACAATCAGCATTCCCTTTTCGGGTTTAAATGTTGAAACAATTATAGTCACATCCAATCCTGAGAAAAAGCAAACAAACTTAAAGCAATCATCATTTCTTAAATTTTCGCAATCGTGTCTTAGTATGAGATTTTGGAAACCCATCAGTATTTTCTCATTTATGTTTCTTAGCGCTATTAGGAAAAAAATTGGGTTTGTTGTTGTAGAGTATAGAACAGTCAGCCCTAAAAAATAGAAAACAAGCTAAAAACAACAATGACAATCATCTGTTTGTATGCTTTTTGACAAAAACATTAGTAGCTTTTGTTTTTTGTTTTGCTGGCGCTCCTGGATGAGTAAAATTGTGGTATATGTATGTCTAGAAAATGGAACTTCCATCCCTACCAAAGGGAAAGAGCATTGAAAAGAATAATGTATTAGCATGATTTTTAGTACGAGCATCATTCCTTCTTCGAGTTTGATTGTTGAAACTATTTCAGTAACATCCAATCCTGAGAAATGGCAAACAAACTTAAAGCAGCCATGTCTAAGTATGAGATTTTACAAAACCATCAGTTCCCTTTTATGTTAGAAAAGGAAAATATAGGTTTGTAGGCGTAGAATATAAAGCTTCCAAGCCTAACAAAGGAAAGAAATCCTAAAAATAAAAATAAAAATCATGTGTCAGTATGCTTTTTGACGGAATCATCAGCACCTTTTATTTTATTTTTTGTTAGCGCTCCTAGAGGATAAAAATTAAGGTCTTTAGGTGTAGAGAAGTGAATGTCGACCCTAATGCATGACAAATAGACTGAAAGCAGTCATTGATTAGTATGATTTTTGGCAAAACCATCATTCCCTTTTCCTTTTGTATTGTTAGCTTTCCTAGAGGAATAAAATTGAGGAAACGGACAGGCCAGGAGAGGAGATTTGGACGCGGTCGATTGCGATCACTGTCAGACACGTCGTTGGGGATGACGGCGGCGATAGAGGATGAAACGATGTCGTTCAGGCCCAAGTAAGCACTGGTCCGCACCACAATTCGGATCCCGGTGCGAATGTTGTCAGCCAATTTTCTTGGCCAGTGCCTCTGAATGCCGCAGATTTCCATCTACCCCGCGGGGGTTGTCCTCCATTCCGGATGTGTAGTGCGGTATGACGGCGTCGACTGCCTCGGTAAATATACCCTTCAACCCCACCCCACCCCATCCTATCCCAACCCATCCCATCCTACACTAACCACAACTGTGATTATAATTCGTACGTGGTTGGGTTGGGGCGAACAGGCCGCTATGTAAAGGATTATGCACGCGGATTTAACTGATGAATCACATTGTCGTCTTGATTCGCCCTGGCGTTAATTTTCGGGGTTGCATGTCTGCATCTTTCATCCTTCGACTGTCTAGCTGCTACAATCTCCTACATTTCCTGATAAATTCGGAAATCTAAGGATCTTTGCTAAGGCGATCTAGCAATGCATTGGAATGTTTTTCCTTAAATATTCTTGTACTGAAACCCTACATTTGTTGGAGATGGAAGAAATATAAAGAGGGATCGAATCCTTTTCCAATCAGGCAGGTACTAGACTTCAAGGCACTAAATCTCTCAGCATCGAAATATGATTGCTTTGTTAGAGGAAAATGGGCAATTCGTATGTGGCCAGTTTAAGAGAAGAAAAATTGGTATCATTTCTAGAATTTTAAAGATAATTTACACATTACAAATTTATTTTTTGATGCTCAAGAGCTTTAAAGTTTTATTTTGAAATCTAGTGGAAAATTAAAAAAAAGGTTCAGCATTAGTAAAGTGGCGATGATTTGTTTGCAAATATAAAAAGGTCGATTATCACAAAAAACCGCATCTTAGAGAAAAGAAAATATAGTTTTGTTTTATGAAAAATCAGAGCTTGTCTTTTTTTCTACATTTATGATAAATTTCAAATTTGACTTTAATTTCTGTATAGAATAAAATATCTCAATTTTTTGAAATTTGTATTTGTGAGTGAAAGGTTTAACTTCCGGATAAAACGTTGAACTACCTTGTTAAACATTCATTTTTTCTATTGGATACTTATCAATTTTTTAATAAATTTATCTCTGTGTTTTAAAATTGTACAATTGTATTTAAAATTAGTCTTTTCAGAATGAAATAATATTTGCACCTCGAAAATTGAACTTTGCATAAAATTCGTCTTTTTGATTGAAAATTTGTATTTTTCGATTCAAAGTGAAATTACTTTTTAGACATTTTTTTAAAGGTTGACCTTCTTTGAAAATTTAAATAATTTTTTAGAAATTAGTTTTTTCCATTAAAATTAATTTTTAAATCAAAAATTTCGTGAGAAATTCATTTTTTTGTTTACTGCTTTATCTATTTGGTTAACTTGATATTTTTTGGTAGAAAATGATGATTTTCATTTGAAAGTTAACTTTTGCATTAAAAATTTATATTTTTGGTTAAAAATTTAATTATTATGAGCTAAAAATTAACTTTTTTGTCTAAAATTAATTATTTTACTAAACATTTAGCTATTCCAATGTTTCCAATGTTTGTTAAAGAAGCTGAGGTTTGAAAGTTGCACTAATTTATTAACCATTAATTTTTTCACTTAAAGATTCATAACTTCAGATAAAAGTTCATCTATTTAGCTAAATTTAACTAATTGATTTAAAATTCGTCTCTCTAGTAAAAATTAATATTTGAAAGTTGAAATATCAATTCTTTTTCAAAAAATTAGTCTTTTTTGTTTGAAACTTTGATTATTTTATTAAAAAATAGTTTTTTTTTTAAATTTAACACTATTTTGTTACAAATTTATCGTGTTAGTTAAAAATTAATCTTTTTGAATCAAAATTTGACTATTTGCTTGAATTTTTGAAAAATTTACTTTCTTTTACAAAAAAATGTTACTATTTTATTTTTGGTGAATAATTTGTCTGTTCAAGTTGAAAATTCATGTATTTTTGAAAAATTCATCTTTTTGCTCGAAAATGTGTATTTTTTGGTTTAAAGAGGAAAAACTTTTAGAAATTAATTTTCGTTTTAAGGATCATCTGGATCTTTGAAAATTTAATTAATTTAGTAAAAATATGTCTTTTTCTATTAAAATTAATCTTTTGCCGTGAAATTTACTTTTTTAATTTCAAAATAACTTTTTTATTTGTGAATAAAAATTGAAGATTCTTAATTTTATTAGAAAATCCATATTTTATTTTAAACTAAACGAATTGTTTTTCAATTCCACTCGAAAATTTTATCTTTTTTGGGGATCTTTGATTATACATTGATATTTTTTCATTAAAAATTCTTTTTTTTGGGAAAAAACCTCTTCTAGTCAAAAATGCAATTTTGTGTTCGAAAAAAGTTGATATAAAATTTGTTTATTTTATTGAACAATTTTTTTTAATGAACATTACTTTTTATATTAATATTATATATTTACTCTACTCTATTTTTGGTTAAATGCTAATTATTTTAATTAAAAATTTAATTCTTGGCTTTGAAATTACACTATTTTGTTAAAAATTTATCTTTATAGTAGAAAATTATTATTTGAATTTAAAAAATTCATCTATTTGCATAAAAATTTGAGTGCTTAGTTAATTTTTTCTTTAAATTATATTTCCAGTACAAGTTGAAAATTTGTATTTGTTTGTTTAAAGTGTACATACTTTAAAAATTTATTTTTAAGGTTTATTTTCTTTAAAAATTCGTTTCTCTTAACTTAATTGAAACCCATTTATAACCATTTATATT
Source organism: Druon quercuslanigerum (assembly GCA_010014905.2). Classification (NCBI taxonomy): domain Eukaryota; kingdom Metazoa; phylum Arthropoda; class Insecta; order Hymenoptera; family Cynipidae; genus Druon; species Druon quercuslanigerum. Next base: position 7,648,767 of record JAAAKG020000008.1, on the reverse strand, counting down.
TTTTGGTTGAAGATTCTTAATTTTAGATAAAAAATTAATTTTTTTAATGATCTAAATAATTTAAACACGTTTTTCTTTATAGAAAATTAATATTAGCAATTCGAAAATTTAATTATTTTGCACTGCATTCATCTTTTTGTTTGAAAAACTAAATAAATTTGTTGGAAATTTGTTTTTCCATTTAAAATTAATTTTAGGATTTTTTGTAAAAAATGAACCTTTTTATAGTTAAAAAATAATCTTTTTATTATAAAACTAATATTTCTAGTTATAATATCCTCTGTTGTCTTTTTAAAATGTAACTTTTTGCTTAAACAATTTTTTTTTTAAATTCGATTATTTGATTAAAAATTAGTTTGCTTTATAATTAAATATTACTTGTTTACTAATATATTAACTTTTCCAATTTTCGTCAAAAATTTATCTTTTTATGTTTAAAACTCATGTATTTTATTAAAAATTCGTATTTTTAATTGAAAATTAGCCTTTTTTTAAAAGTTGAACCCCTTTATCATAATTTATTTTGTTGGGCAGCAGATTTATAATTTTATTTAAATATTGACCTTTGTGGTAGAAAATTTAATTATTTTGTGGAAAATTAAAGGAAAAATCATCTTTGTAGGGAGAACATTCCTGTATTTGGTTGAAAATTTAAGTATTTGGACAGAAATTGAATTATTTTGTTTAAAATTTAAGCAGTTTAATAAAAAAGAAATCTTTTTTAATTCAAAGTTTAACTTCTTTGTTAAATCTTTGCTTAGTTGGTCCGGCAATTTATAATAAGAGATAATAAGAGATTCAAAATGCAACTTGCTTATGTTGAAGTTTATTCTTATTTATTTATAAATAAACCTTTCTAGTTTGAAAACTCGAAAATATTGTTAAAAATGAAAGAATTAGTTATTTAAAAAAATAAACAACTCTGATAAAAAGAAATCTTTTTTGGTTGAAAATTCAACTGATTTGTTAAGAATTGGCTTTTTTGAATTAATATTTTATTTTTCATCGTAAAAATTTATTTTATTTCTCATTAATACAAAAATGTGTTTATAATCTTAACATTGTAATCTAAGATTGCTTGATTCAATATATCAAAAAGATTCTACGTGAAAAAATCAATCACGATTAAAACTCTTATCTTCGAATTTAACCAGCGAATATAAAAAATGAATCAGGAAATAATCAGGAACAAGTCAGGGAATTTATTTAATGAAATTTTTCCGCCACTCTGAGTATGCATATTATGCGCGAATCGTCGAAAAATTGTGAAGACGATTCATCCCACAAACCCAGTGAAGCTTATAGCCAAGCATTAAGGAGTGACGAAGTGGAAACGATTCGATTAATCGGAGGTCGCATATGTGAGGATCCCTGATAGAAATGAAAATGAATTGGTGATCCCTTCGCTTCTCAGTAGCCGCCTGCAATTTTCGAAGTAAACAAACATACCCCAAAATAATCCGATGGGGTAAACCAGGGTAAACGTCCAGTCAAAACCAAGGCAACATCCCATTTCGTTTACGAGCATCTCTTCCGAATCTCTCTTTCTCTCTCGAAAAGGAAATGATCGTTTCCTCTTTGTCTCGAGTTCATCCCCTTCTTCCGATTTAATCTTCTCCGGTGAAGTAGCAACACGCGAATTCGGCAAGATTTGTCTACATTCGTACGCCCGGCTAGGGGTGGTTTCGGTGGACATATGGGAACAACATGTGGCCAGCGACGACCACTAGAAACTAGGAAGCCACCCCTACCAAAATATACAAGAGAAAAGGGCGGCAGACCACAGATTCGCCATCCACGACTAAATGCTCGCCGCAATTTGTAGCAATTTGTTAAGTAGCCAGCCAGAACATTACCTATATTGCCTCCACCTTCCCCTGCAACCCTGACCACAAAGATATACGGGTCGAGCTACCAGAGATTTATCGCTTCTCGAGTCTGGAGAGTCGCTGGGTTCTGCCCTCTGACCACCCACTTCCACTCGCAGCGGATACAAATTAGGACCTTTTATTTTATTAGCTTTTACACAAAATTCCACATGACGTTTCATTAAATCTAGAGGGTAGAGGATCATTCACAAATCAGGTGAGGTGTTTTTCTTACGTTTTCAAAAAACAATAATAAAATTTTAACAATAAAAAATCAATTTTAAATAGAAAAGTTGAAATCACAAACAATAGATACACTGAACGAGCGTCGAGAATCACTGGGTTTTGTTATCTGTTAACAATCGAGAGAGTAGGTTTGTCAAAAATCGTATGAAGTAGAATGAAC
>JAAAKG020000008.1:7629627-7639851 GCA_010014905.2 Druon quercuslanigerum | reverse complement strand
GCTTCTTTCAACATTAGAAGCTTTTTTTAAAAGGTTACTAGTTGATTCTATCGAAACTGGGAATATTTTTTACAATGATCTAGATGCATCTTTTGACACTGGGAGCTTTGTTCCAAAGTATAATAAAATAGTTGCCGCTTTCAAATCTGGGATATTCTTTCAACAGGGTTCTAGACGCTTCTTTCAACATTAGAAGCTTTTTTTAAAAGGTTACTAGTTGATTCTATCGAAACTGGGAATATTTTTTACAATGTTCTAGATGCATCTTTTGACACTGGAAGCTTTGTTTTAAAGTGTAATAACATAGTTGCCGCATTCAAATCTGGGATCTTTTTTAAACAGTGTTCTAGACGCTTCTTTAAACATTAGATGCTTCTTTCAAAATGTTTCTAGTTGATTCTTTCGAAACTGGGAACATGTTCGGCAATGTAATAACATAGTTGCCGTTTTCAAATCTGGGATATTCTTTCATCAGGGTTCTAGACGCTACTTTCAAAAGGTTAGTAGTTGATTCTATCGAAACTGGGAATATTTTTTACAATGTTCTAGATGCAAGTGCTGACACTGGGAGCTTTTTTTCAAAGTGTAAGAACATAGTTGCCGCATTCAAATTTGGGATCTTTTTTAAACAGTGTTCTAGACGCTTCTTTAAACATTAGATGCTTCTTTCCAAATATTTCCAGTTGATTCTTTTGAAACTGGGAACATTTTCTGGGAGCTTTTTCAACAGTGTTCTAGACGCTTCTTTCAACACTAGAAGCTTTTTTTAAAAGGTTACTAGTTTATTCTATCGAAACTGGGAACATTTTTTACAATGTTCTAGATGCATCTTTTGACACTGGGAGCTTCGTTCCAAAGTGTAATAACATAGTTGCCACTTTGAAATCTGGGATATTCTTTCAACAGGTTTCTAGAGTCTTCTTTCAACACCAGACGCTACTTTCAAAAGGTTACTAGTTGATTCTATCGAAACTGGGAATATTTTTTACAATGTTATAGATGCCTCTTTCAAAACTAGAAACTTCTTTCAACAGTGTTCTAGACGCTTTTTTCAAAAGGTTACTAGTTGATTCTATTGAAACTGGGAATATTTTTTACAATGTTCTAGATACATCTTTTGACACTGGGAGCTTCGTTCCAAAGTGTAATAATATTGTAGCCGCTTTTCAATCTGGGAGCTTTTTTCACAGTGTTCTAGACGCTTCTTTTAACACTAGATGGTTCTTTCAACACTAAACGCTTTTTAAAAAGGTTACTAGTTGATTCTTTTGAAACTGGGAAGATTTTCGTCAATGTTCTAGAAGGATCTTTTGAAACTGGGAGCTTTTTTCCCAAGTGTAACAACATAGTTGCCGCTTTTCAATCTGGGATATTCTTTCAACAGTGTTCTGGACGCTTCTTTCAACACTAGAAGCTTTTTTTAAAAGGTTACTAGTTTATTCTATAGAAACTGGGAACATTTTTTACAATGTTCTAGATGCATCTTTTGACACTTGGAGCTTCTTTCCAAAGTGTAATAACATAGTTGTTACTTTGAAATCTGGGAGATTTTTTCACAGTGTCCTAAACGCTTCTTTTAACACTAGACGCTTTTTTTAACACTAAACGCTTCTTGAAAAAGGTTACTAGTAGATTCTTTCGAAACTAGGAATATTTTTGACGATGTTCTAGATTTATCTTTTGACACTGGGAGCTTTGTTCCCAAGTGTAACAACATAGTTGCCGCTTTTCAATCTGAGATCTTCTTTCAACAGTGGTATAGACGCTTCTTTCAACACTAGACGCTTCCTTGAAAATGTTACTAGTTGATTCTTGCGAAACTGGGATCATTTTTTGGCAATATTCTAGATGCATGTTTTGACACTCGGAGCTTCGTTCTCAATTTAGTGGCCGATTTCAAATCTGGCAGCTTTTTCAACAGTGTTTTAGACGCTTCTTTCAACATTAAACGCTTCTTTCAAAAGTTACTACTTAATTCTTTTGAAACTGGAAACATTTTCGGTAATGTTCTAGATACATCTTTTGACACTGGGATCTTCGTTCCCAAGTGTAATAACATAGATGCCACTTTCAAATCTGGGAGGTTTTTCAACAGTGTTCTAGAAGCTTCTTTCATAAGGTTAGTAGTTAATTCTTTCGAAACTGGGAACATTTTCGGTAATGTTCTAGATACATTTTTTGACACTGGGATCTTCTTTCCCAAGTGTAATAACATAGATGCCACTTTCAAATCTGGGAGGTTTTTCAACAGTGTTCTAGAAGCTTCTTGCATAAGGTTAGTAGTTAATTCTTTCGAAACTGGGAACATTTTTCACGATGTTCTAGATGCATCTTTTGACACTTGGAGCTTCTTCCGACAGTGAACTTCGTGCTTCCGTAAAGAGTGCCCAATGCAGCAAGGCCTAAGAACTAATAATTTTATTTCTATAAAAATGTATAGCAGAAGTTCCCATTAGAGATTACACGCTTGGTCTAATGCCGAGTTGTGGGTGGTTTTAGATTTCATATGCAAGTGCAATGTATGAGTAATATAGGCAACTGCATAACTATAGACTACAGCCAGTGGCAAATCGCTCTATATAGATAGTTATATACCGTTTCCCTGAATCATGAAACCCAAAAGCGCCTACGGCATCCAGTTCACGCGTCGACGATTCTTACCAGCTGATGCGCTGAATCCGCGATGACCGATGCTCTCTCTTAATCGAATGCAAATTGTCAGCGAGTACTGGAGGCAAATTTCAAAGTTCCGCTGGGGTCGCTACAAATGACAATTTGCGGATTAGCCTCTCAATTTCTGAAAAGATTACCTCGGAAAAAGTCGTCATAAATATCAGAGATTCTTGTTTTGTCAACTCTTTTTAGCAAAATTTATACCAATTTTTGAACAGTAGATCCTTTTTGTCCAAAGAGTATTAGTAAGCTTTGTATTAGTAACTCTGAAAAACATTTTTCATTTAATTTTCGACAAAAAACAACGAATTATAAAACAATATAATTTAACGGAAAAACTAAGATTTTTATTGCCAAAAACTTAGATGAAATTCGTACAAAAAAGATTAGTTTTTTAAACAAATAGATAAATTTTCACATAAATAGTTGAGTTTTCAAGCTAAATAGTTGACTTTTTTAGAAGAAAGTTTACTTTAAACAAGGAAAAAAGAATTTGGAATAACAAAATTGATTTTCAATCAAGAAATGAGAATTTGCCACAAGCAAAATACATTTTCAAACAAGAAATAAATTATTAACCAAAGAAACTTTCAAAGTAAATTAAAAAAAGTTTAAAGTAAAATTTTTCAAATAACTAGCATAATTTCCAAGTGAAAATTTGAGTGTTCTATTAAAAGTAGTTTAGTTTTCAATTAAAAATATGACTTTTTAACATATCGCTTATTTTTTAGTAAATAGTTTAATTCTCTATCTAACTGTTAGTTTAAAGTCTGAAAGACGATTTTTTTTCTAAACAGCTGAATTTAAGCCAAAAAAAAAATTCTCAAGGAAACATGTAATAGTCCATTCTTCGACAAGAACACATTTTTGTTTAAAATAAAAAAGTGTAGAATTCAATAAAAAAAAATTTCTGACACAATATTTGTATTTTCAACGCACTACAGATTATTTTTTATTGTAAAAGCTGCATTAATAATTAAAAACGAAAATTAAATCATTGCTATAAAAGAAAAATTTCTAATCGAGAAAGAACTAAGTTGCGGTTTTTTAGCAAGTAGATGAATTTTTGACCAAAAAAGATGACTTTCTAAAAAACTATTTTCATTTAAGAAAAAAAAATTAAATTTGCAATCAAATAGTCGAATTTTTATTGAACGAAATAAATTCCATGCTAAAAATACAATAGTAGGTTTTTTAACGAAACAAAGTTGCATATTCCTAATCGGTTTGATTCAGTTAAGAATTAAGCGAAAAACGAGAAAAAGGGTCAAAATGTCTTATTCCGACACTGGGCACTTCTTTTGACATTTAGCGTTTTTTTTAATTGGACTCTTCTTGGAGAAGTAAACTAGTGACTTATTCCGCAACTGGGCACTAATTTCGATAGTGTGTTAAAAGCATCTTTCCACAGTAAATGTTTCTTTCAACAGTGCAATGGTGTCTTATTCTGAAAATGGGCACTTATTTGACAGTACGCTTAACGCTTCTTTTTGCACTAAGTGCTTTCTGCAAAACTGGAATTTTCTTTCAACATTGTACTAGTGACTTCCTCCGACACTGGGCATTTAGTTTCAAAGTATACTAGATGTTTCTTTCCGTAAGAGATGCTTTTCTTAACAGTATACTTGGATCTTATTCTGACGCTGGGCACTTCTTTTTAATAGTGTCTTAGGAGGTTTTTTTCATAGTAAATGTTTATTTCAACAGTGTAATAGTGTCTCATTCCGACACTGGGCACTCCTTTTGACTAGATGCTTCTTTTGGCCACTAGTGTTTTTTGCAAAGTGGCCTCTTCTTTCAACAGTATACTGGAGGCTTCTTCCGACACTGGGAATTTATTTTGATGGTATACTAGATGTTTATTTTTATTATAAATGCTTTTTTAAACAATATACGTGTGTCGTATTCTGACTCTGGGCACTTAATTTTGGAATTCATCATTTTTTCTTTAATTGGATTCTTCTTGCAGCAGTAAACTAGTGGCTTCTTCCGAAACTGGGTACTACTGTTGAAGGAGTGTAAGAAGCTTCTTTCCACTGTAAACGCTTCTTTCAACAAAGTAATAGTGACTTTTTCCGACACTGGGCATTTAGTTTAATAGTATACTAGATATTTCTTTCCGTAAGAGATGATTTTCTTAACAGTATACTTGGATCTTATTCTGACGCTGGGCACTTCTTTTTAATAGCGTCTTAGGAGATTTTTTCCATAGTAAATGTTTATTTCAACAGTGTAATAGTGTCTCATTCCGAAACTGGGCACTCCTTTTGACTAGATGCTTCTTTTGGCCACTAGTGTTTTTTTGCAAAGTGGCCTCTTCTTTTAACGGTATGCTGGATGCTTCTTCTGACACAAGGCATTTATTTTTATGGTCTTGTTCTGACTTTGGACGTTTCTTTTAATAGTGTGTCAAGATGATCTTTCCATAGAAAATGTTTATTTCAACAGTGTATCAGTGTCTTATTCCGACACTGGGCACTCATTTTGACAGTAGACTAGATTCTTTTTTTGGCAATTAGTGTTTTTTGCAAAGTGGCCTCTTCTTTCAACAGTATACTGTAGGCTTCTTCCGGCACTGGGAATTTATTTTTATGGTATACTAGTTATTTATTTTCATTCTGAATTCTTTTTTAATCATTATACTTGGGTCTTATTCTGACTCTGGGCACTTCTTTGGCGTTTGTGACAAATTATTTTTTCGGCAGTGTACTAGTAGCTTTTTCTGAAAATGGGTACTTTTTTATTTCGACACTCGGCGCTTATTTCAACACTCTAAACTTCTTTCGAAGGTGTAATAGGCTCCTTTTGACACTAAGAGCTTCTTTGGAGATTGGGCGCTTCCTTTCAGATTGTGTGCTTCTTCCGACACTGGGCACTTTTCAAATAGCGCAGTAGGTTTTTCTTTCGATAGTGCATTAGGCACTTTTTTCTAGAAGGGGTGCTCGTTTAGACAGTTCACTTAGCGTTTCCTTTTATGTTTCTTGTTGTTCCGACACTGGGCACTTCTTTTAAAAATGCAATAGACGGTTCTGTGGAGAATCTACAAGGTGCTTCGTCTGACACTAGATGCTTTTTTCAAATAGCATTTGTCGACAGTGCAATAGGTAGTTTTCCCGACGTTGGCTGCTTTTTCTGAATCTGGGCATACCATTGACCGAGGTATTTTCTTAATCAAATCTAAATTACACCTAACAACTCTTTGTAAATTGGTGTCTCAATTTCTAAAAAGAACACCACCAAAAGAGTGAAAATCGTAACAAGTAACAACGACTCTCCTACGATCGATTATTTTGAGCAAAATTTCTAAAGATTGGTTTGATCTGGCGCAGTGTATTGTATGTATATTGGATGCGAAGGGAGCCTGGTGAAGACTGGAACTGTAGAAGTGGTAAGACAATGTAAAGTGGAGCGGGTTGAGGGTTACGGGGTGCCGATGGGAATGCCATGGGGAACACGAAAGGACACACGAGGTCCGGGTCCCTCCTAAAGAGATCGCGCCGCCGATGTCAACACGCCGACACGCTCTTTTACCACGTTCCACTGCAGCGCGTGTGCGTGTCCCGAACTCTCTCTCTCTCTCTCTCTCCTTCTCTCTCTCTCACTCTCTCTCTCTCTCTCTCTCTCGCTTCATCCAATTCCCTTGAATATGCTCCCCTTGCCAAAAGAACTCCTTCTTCACCTCTCGAAATTCCCCAATATAAAGATATTATCTTCCTTATAACTTTTCCCTCCTCTCTATTCATTTATGACTCTTCGTCATTTCAAGAAACACCCACTTCATAAATCTCGAGCTGTATCTCGAATTTTTAAATTCATGTTCACGGGGTTGCTGTAGGTCATGAGAAAACTGAAAATCAAGACAATTTTTGTATTTGGAGATTAGAAAATAATCAATTTTTTCAAGAATAATTTTATGCATATAAACATGAAAAAAAATCAATCATTAAAGAGACATAAATATCAATAGCCAATCTAGAACTCCTCATCAGGGAAAAATTTATAGGATAAACTTAAGTATAAAATAAAATAAAAAGATGATGTAACCTAAAAATAAATTATTTTAATGGACATTCACTTAATTGTAATAAAGTCTATATGTTTATTGAGAAATTATTGTTCAAACCAATGATTCATTTGTTCATTAAAAAATTAACAGTATATTATTTACATCTAATTAATGATTCCATCCCATACTTTATGAAGCTACTTTAATCTTTTTATTAGTAATTATGTAAAAATAATAATTAATAAGAAACATTTTTTAACAAAAAAGACAAAATTTTTAAAAAATTAGTTTAATTCTCAACCAAACAAAAAAATTTCAACATTTTAACTTTTTTTAATGAAAAGGATGATTTTCAATTAAATAATTTGGTTTTCAACAAAGTACAATAATTATCAACCAAATAGTTACATTTTTAACCAAAAACATGAATTTTTACTAAAAAGATTAATTTTAAACCGAAAAATACAAATTTTAAACAAGAAAATTCAATCAAAAATAAAATATTTAAGTTTTTAGCAGAAAAAATTAACTTTTAACAAAAAAAAATTTCAGCGAGAAAAATTCAACCAAAAAAGTGGAGTTTATAATTAATAGGAAACATTCTTTAACAAAAAAGACAAATTTTAAAAAAATTATTTAATTCTCAACCAAAAAAAAAATTTTAACATTTTAACTTTATTTAATAAAAAGGATGCTTTTTAATTAAATAATTTAGTTTTTAACACACTAGAGTAATTATGAACTAAATAGTTACATTTTTTACGAAAAACATAAATGTTTTAGTAAAAAATTGATTTTTTTAACCAAAAGAGATTTTTTTTAAACTAAATTGGTTCATTTTCAACAAAGTATAACAAATACAAAGTATTTTTTTTGCTAAAAAAAATTAATTTAAACAAAATACATGAATTTTTATACAAATTTTGATTTTTAAAATAATTTTCTGCTCAAACAGACGAATTTGTTAAATAGTTAAGTTTTCAAAAAAAAAACATAAATTTTCCAAAAAAAAATTAATTTTTATAGAAGAAAAGATTAACAAAAAAATTTTTATTTTTGTTTTTGAATATCAATTTCTTATTATTAACAGTTCAAATACGTGGTTGTGAAAGCAAGCCTTCGGTTGAAAATTAATTTTTTTGCAAATTCGTCTTTTTGTATTCGATTCTGAATTAATCTCTTTGTTTTAAAATTTAACTATTTTATGGATAATTAATTTAATTTATTGAAAATTAAACAATTATGTTAAAAACTGTTCAGTGTGATTTTAAAGTCAATAGTTTAGTTAAAAATTTATCTATCTATTAAATTAAACTTTTAGTTAAAATTTATTTTTATAAATAAAAATGTAACTTTTTGGTTAATAATTAATCTACTTGGTCAAAATTAAACAATTTGGTTAAAAAGTCAACTGTTTAGTTAAAAATTTGCCTTTTTGGTTGAGTATTTAAATATTTTGTTGAAAATTCGTCGTGTTTAAATTTATATATTTCAAAATTTTTTATAATTTGTTGAAATTTCGCTTTTTATTTTTGTTGAAAAATTAATTTTTTTAATTGAAAATATGAATATTTTTTTCTGGGTAAAAATTCAGCTATTTGGTTGACGATTAAACATTTTTATTAAATATATATTAAATATATTTTTTTAAATTTGTAGCTTTTGTTGGAAATTTGTTTGTTTTTTTCAGTTAAAAATTAATTTTGTTATCCAAAAAATTTGACAGTTACTTTTTTTTTGGTTGAAAATTCGTCTTTTCATATAAAATTAATCTTCGGGCTTCAAAGATTATTGTTTTGTTTAAAAATACAAATTTTTGTTAAAACCTATTATTTTTGATTTAAAAATCAAATGTATTGTTTAAAAATTTTTCTTTTTGAGTAAAAAGAAATTTCTTCTTTGCTGAAAATTTATCTCCAAGTTGAAAATTCAAAGTCATCTTTTCCGCAATAAAATTAATTTTTTTTTTGTAAATTTATTTTTTTGTTGTAAATTTTTGTTTGTTTGTTTGAAAACCTAACTATTTAAAAAAATTCGTCTGTTTGAGCAGAAAATTATTTCAAAAATCAAAATTTGTCTAAAAATTTATGTATTTTGTTTAAATTAATTTTTTTCTCAACTAAACAGATGATTTTGCAACCAAAAGAGATTTTTCCTACAGTAAATTGGTTAATTTTCAACAAAGAAGATTAATTTTTGCTAAAAAAATTAATTTAAACAAAATACATAAATTTTTAGACAAATTTTGATTTTTGAAATAATTTTCTGCTCAAACAGACGAATTTTTTTAAATAGTTAAGTTTTCAAACAAACAAATTAATTTTGAATTAAAAAGACAAACAAATTTCCAACAAAAATGAAAAATTTAAAAAAATATATATTTCAATCCTCAGCCATTAAGATGAATTAAAATGAGTTTGAAGAAACATTTATTTAATAAAAATGTTTAATCGTCAACCAAATAACTGAATTTTCAACGAGAAAAAGAATATTCATATTTTCAATTGAAAAAATTAATTTTTTATCAATAATAAAACGAAAATTTAAAAAATTAGTAAAATTTTTAAATTTATAAATTTAAATGAAACGAATTTTTAACAAAATATTTAAATACTCAACCGAAAAGGCGAATTTTTTACTAAACAGTTAACTTGTTAAGCAAATTGTTTAATTTTCACCAAGTAGATTAATTTTTAACCAAAAAGTTACATTTTCATTTATAAAAATAAATTTTAACTAAAAGTTTAATTTAATAGACAGATGAATTTTTAACTAAACTATTGACTTTAAAATCACACAGAACAGTTTTTAACACAATTGTTTAATTTTTAATAAATTATATTAATTTTCCACAAAATAGTTAAATTTTCAAACACAGAGATTAATTCAGAATCGAATACAAAAAGACAAATTTGCAAAAAAATTAATTTTCAACCGAAGGCTTGCATTCACAACCACGTATTTGAACTGTTAATAATAAGAGATTGATATTCAAAAACAAAAATGAAAATTTTGTTGTTAATCTTTTCTTCTATAAAAATTAATTTTTTTGTTGAAAATTTATGTTTTTGTTTGAGAACTTAACTATTTCACAAATTCGTCTGTTTGAGCAGAAAATTATTTTAAAAATCAAAATTTGTCGAAAAATTCATTCTTTGTTTAAAAATTAATTTTTGCTGCTGAAAGCTTAACTAATCTATTTTTGATTGAATGTTTTTGTTTAAAATTTGTATTTTTCTGTACAAAATTTATCTTTTTAGTAAAAATTTCATGTTGTTGGTGAAAAAATGTAACTATGTGGTTCATAATTATTCTACTTTGTTGAAAATCAAAATAATTTAATTGAAAAGCATCCTTTTCATTAAAAAAATTAAAATGTTAAAAATTATTTTTGGTTGAGAATTTAACTAATTTTTTTAAATTTTTTTCTGGTTAAAAAATTTTTTTTTGTGAAAAATTAATTTTTTTAACTGAGAATTTAACGTTTCTTGTTTTGATGGAACTTTTCTATTGACAATTCGTCTTTTTCTGTATAAAATAATAAT
>JAAAKG020000008.1:7614309-7625277 GCA_010014905.2 Druon quercuslanigerum | reverse complement strand
TTTAAAAGTTTTCTTCTTCTGAGATCGCCAAATAAGTTTTAAAATAAAACTTTTTCTTGTAGCAAAGCTAGAACCATACTTGTTTTCATGACAGTTTTTTAGTTTATTTCACTCAAAACTTTAGAATAAAACTATTTTTGGTCTATTTAATTGACCGCCATTTTGGATTTTTTCAAAATGTTCTATTTTTTGAATCACAGAATGAATCTTGAATTCAAAATTTTGTTTCAAGCAAAGTTTTAAAATATTTAATTAAAAATTGAAGACATGAACTATTTTCGGAATATTTCATTGACATCCATCTTGAATTTTTTCGAAATTTTTATCTTTTTAGATCACAGAATAATTCTTGAATTCAAAATTTTGTGTCAAGCAAAGTTTAAAAATATTGTAATAAAAACTTTTAAAAGAAGCTGTTCCCGGATATTTAATTGGCCGCCATTTTGTATTTTTCTGACATTTTCTTTCTCTGAGACTGGAACATGGTTTTAAGGGGAAAACTCTTTCAGCAAAATTTAAAAGTATTGTATTTGAAAACTGCAAAAAAAGAACTATTTCTGGAATTTTAAATTCACCGCCATTTTGATTTTTTAAAAGTTTTCTTCTACTGAGATCGCCAAATAAGTTTTAAGGTTAAACTTTTTCTTGTAGCAAAGCTAGAACCATTATTATTTTCATAACAGTTTTTTAGCCTATTTCACTCAAAACTTTAGAATAGAGCTATTTTCGGCCTATTCAATTGACCGCCATTTTGGATTTTTTCAAAATGTTTCATTTTTTGAATCACTGAATGATTCTTGAATTCAAAATTTTGTTTCAAGCAAAGTTTTAAAATATTTAATTAGAAACTGCAAAAATGAGCTATTTTCGGAATATTTAATTGGCCGCCATTTTGGATTTTTATAACATTTTCTTCCGATGAGACCACAACTTGCTTTTAAGGGGAAAATTATTTCAGTAAAATTTAAAAGTATTTTATTTGAAAACTGCAAAAGAACTATTTTTGGAATTTTAAATTCACCGCCATTTTGAACTTTTTTCAAAATGTTTCATTTTTTAAATCACTGAATGATTCTTGAAATCAAAATTTTGTTTCAAGCAAAGTTTCAAAATATTTAATTAAAAACTGCAAAAATGGGATGTTTTTGAAATGTTGGATTGACGGCCATTTCGGATTTTGTCAATTTTCTACTCCTGAGATCGCAAAAATGATTTTTGAAGTAAAAATTATTTTTTTAGCAAAGCTAGAACCACAATTCCTTTTTCGAGATATTTTAAATCTGCTTCACTTAAGCCTCCTGAAATAGGCTATTTTCAGAATATTTAATTGACCGCCATTTTGGATTTTTTCGCAATCATCTTCTTCTGAGATCACATTATAATCTTTAGAGTATTAATTCTTTGTCTAGCAAAACTGATCAAACTTAATCAAGACTGGAATATCCTAGACTGGAGATTTACGAGGCAGTTATGGGATTTTCGATTTAGTTTATGTCCGAGGACGCGTCAAATCAACGGATACTGGGCAGTAAAGTGACTTTTCTCTACTCCCACGTACGAGGCTCATGGGAACAATTCGTGGTTTCTGTGTCGCTGCATGAAGTTGGTACTTTATTTAGATTTTATTTGAGTAAAAACCTTGTCCCGAGTACGTGACGGCACGTACCATCGTCCGACGCGACGCATCGTTCCTGTTTTCTGCCTTTCACATCGAATCACTCTTCTTCATCCTAAAACATTTTTGCCAACTCGATTCCGAAAAATGGTATCTTCTAAAAACAAACCAGTCCAAGAAAAAAAAAATCATTTTTATTCGCACAGAAATTCTTCCTCATCTATCGTTTTTCAATGGCAGTGGGAACCCAGATGAAGATGAAGAGGAATGAAGATAAATGAAGAAATCGAAGTTTGTTCTGGCATTAAAAAGGATCTGTAGGAACTGAATAAAAACAGAAGGAGAAAAAAATTACGGTGGGGGGGGGGGGGAAATATGGCGACCATCTTCAGTATTCCAGTCATAGGGGAGATACAGGGAGCGCCCTGATGGTTTTCAATGCCAATCTCCCGGAATGTTTCTGTACGCTCAACACTTTGTATTCTCAGCCAAAGAGACGAAAAGCCTTCGCTATTACTTTGAGGACACAAGGACACGTCACAAGAGGCAGTGTTTTATCCGCCATTTTTATTTTTCGAAACGCCATCTATTGTTTTTTCTTCTCGAAATATGTTTGAAGAGGAAAGAGCGATTACGAGACTTTAGGTACGGGGAAACTGAACCGGTCACGTGGTCTAAACAGGTCACGTGTTTGGATCACGTGGTCAGATGAGTGAGATCTGTGTCTCATACCAGTCAAATCTTTTTTTCATGCGAGTGAGATCTGTTTTTTAGATACGGAAGTTGACGAGTTTTGACAAGAACAAGAAAGGTGAGCTAAGTTCTTACCTGTGGAGGATCCTCCTTTCTGATCACTGATTTATCCAAATGAAAAGTGCAATTAGGACTAGGTTAGGAATAGTGGAACCGAACCGGTCACGTGACTGGATCACGTGGTCGCGGGAAAGCGTTTAGATCTCGAGCGCGCCACAGTCTGGAGAAGAATGCACCATGGTGACTAGGTAGAGAATTTAAAATGGTAAGTCACCAGAATTATACAGCACGAAGGGAGAGGAGACGAAAATGTCTTGGAGAATAAAATTGTAGGGGCAAAATGGCTAAAAGATTCTAACGGACTGAAAGCCGGTGGTCGACCTGGGGTTCAGGGAGAGGAATACGAACTAAGGGAACTAAGGGTATATCCATCCGAGCGACGGAGGAGAGCAGAGCCTGTTAGCCGAGTAAGGAATACTGGCACCACCCCGGGTAGGGGTAGCCGACGTCCGTCCCGAGTCTTTCCTCATCTGCAAGTCGTATAACCGAGCTAATTATCAAGTTAATATGGCCATTCTGTATGGAGGCTACGAAGAGAGTAGGTGTGAGCGAGACCCTCCAAGGGGTGGAACTCTGGGTGCGAGCGAGAAGCTTGAGCTACATTGATATTATAAGTTGCTTCAATCGCTGTATTCATTTGTAAACTAACCAGGCTTAATGTATTCACCACCGCGAGGCGGCGCGCAGATAGGCGGAGCACGACGGCGCCCTTCCTTCCATCCATCCTTCCTTCCTCAAACCTTTCCGGATTCTTTTACCAAGTCCTCTACTTCCGGTCTATTACTATTTAGGCTCATCAAAAATCACCTAAGGTTACTCTTCAGTGTGAACTTTATCTAGGGTCATCCCGGATTTTTCGCCATCAGCCACTGATGACGCTGATCATGGCTGAGATATGATGTCTGATGTCTGATGAGTCAAGATGTTCTGAATTCAAGACGATGTTGGTAACTGCGACGAGGTAGATAGGAACAGAATTAGGTTTTATAATCAGGTGTTGGTCAAATCCCTTTCGATGTAGGACTAACTGGTTCAGTTCGAGCCTCCTGGCACTACTGGGGATTCATGAATTTTGATGATCAGGATATGAATGGAATGTTGAAAAGAAGGAATAAATTCTAGATCGATCTATAAATCCCTGGTTGTGTATTTGAATAGCACACAAGTTTTACGAAACCACTTTGGCAAAAAGCATTGATCAATAACTGTGGCAATCACCCCAGGTAGAGAGCTTCGTATTTTTCTGCTATTTTTGATTCCCCTCCACTTCTGGTTAGGTACTGTAATGAATAATATTTGATGCTTTTGAATCCCAAAATTTTTTTTCTATGTGGACAAACTGCCTTAGCTAGGAATTGTTTTTCTAGAATAAACTATAAAGTACTCTTTTTAAAAAATTTGTTTCTGGACGATTCAACAGCTATTTGAAAAATTCGTCTTTTTCGTTAGAAATCACCTGTTTTTAATTTCAAATTAAATTTTATTTTTTTTTTTAAGTATGAAAGTGGCATAGTTAATTTTAACTATTTTTTAACAAACTAGTTGAACTTTCAGCCAACGAAATAAAGTTAATACTCAAATTATTAATAATTTGGTACGTTAAAGATTTAGAATTCTGTTGCAAATTATAAGCTTTGAATTTTAAAATTGTTTTTTTGATAAATTTTTTTTTTTAAGGTTCATCACTTTGATTTCTGATTTATTTGTTTTATTCAAAATTTAACCTTTAAGATGAAAGTGTATTTTTTACTGGTAAATTCTGTTTTTTTTTTTTTTTTTAATTTAAATATCTCGTTTTTGGATAAAAATTCATTTTTATTAGAGACTTATTGCATTGGTTAAAAATTAAACTATTATCTTTTCGGTTCCTAATTTCTTTTTTCGGCTTGAGAATTCAACCTTTGTTTAGTTGAAAATTGATTTTTTGGCTGAAGATTATTCTTTTTGATAATTCTCTTCTTATTGGCCAGTTGATTTAGGTTCACCAAATAAAATTTGGTATTTACAAATTCATTTAGAATTACAGAAACTTCATTTAAAGACTGATTTCATCTCATCAGTCTCATCTACTTCCTTAACATCCTTCTATTTGCTTTTTATTCCTTCTCCAGATGATTCATTACATAGAGAAATCAATTATTCTGCCGGACATTGTTCGATTACCCATTAAGTTCATCTAATCATTTTTCGTATTCACAAATTCGTTTCCAGTGTCAGGAACTTCATTTCCAAAATCTGCACCTCATCAAATGTACCTACTTCCTTAAGAACTTTCCCTTTACTTCTCATTTCTTCTCCAAATAATTAATTTTTAGAGAATAATTTATTTATACCAACAGGAACTTTGTTTCGCAAATCTTAATTCATCTCAGCAATTTTGGCTACATCTTTAAAATCTTCCTCTTTACTTTTAATTGCTTCTGCAGGTCGTAAATATTACAGACAAGTTGATAAATCTAGAGGACGATGTTGGATTACCTAAGGTTCATTAAGTCAAGTTTGGTCTTGAAAAAATTTACTACCAAGGTCACTTATTTTAAAAATTTGCATCTCATTAACATTACCTACTTGTTCCAGGTCTTTCTCCTTAAATTTTATTTCTTCTCCAGCTCGTTAATTGTAGAGATAAATTCATTTGCAATATATCAAACTTCATATTCCAAATATGAATTCATCTCATCCACTTTTCCTATTTCTTTAATATTTTTATCCTCAGTGGGACAATCCAAGGTTAGGAACCTAATTTACAAAATCTACACCTCTTCTGCAACTCGTTAATTATAGAGTTAAATAATTTTCAAGGTCAGGAAGTTCATTTCCATAATACGCATTAATTTCATCATTGTTACCTACTTATTTAACATCTTTATCTTCAGTGGGTCAATCGAAGGTCAGGAAGCTAATTTACGCAATCTGCATCTCATCAACTGTACCAACTTCTTTATCATTTTTCCCTCTGCTTTCTTTTCTTTTCTCTTGTCTTTTTTTTTCTTTAGCTCGTTAATATTTGAGACAAGTCGATAAATCTGGACGATTCTGGAGGTGCCCATCATAGATTCCGAAGTTGATGCTGAGTTCCTGCTTGGGTTGTTGGATGTTGGTTTTGGTTGCAGAAGGTTGTTGATCCAGTGAGGATGTTGGAGACGGAGCAGAAAGCCGCTTACCCTCGGCTCGTCATTACGTTTCATGTATTCAGATTTTTTCCCTTCGCTAGAGCGAGAGCCGACGTGTATTATTATTCCAGAGCAACTTTGCCCCCACTCCGGACTCCCTTCGAGAGGCTTTGGTACCGTTACTTGGTGCGGGAGACGACGAAGACGGCGACGACTTCTTACAGCCGCTTCAGAGTGGAGACCGCGGAAATACGAATGCATAAATGCATAAGTGCTCCCACCAGTGTCGAAACCACCTCCAGCGTAGGCCGCCCGCTTTACCCCTTTACTTTACTTTTGCACCGATTCAACTTTTTTTCCTCTTCTTTCCTCTTTCCTCTTACTCCTTTCTCCTTTCCTTCTCGTTCACAATTTTTTTTTCATCCCCAGCGGAAGAAAGAATCAAATTCCTTTTGATCTTGACTAGAGAGGTACAAACAGAAGTAAAAATATACAAAGATTTAAGTTTATTTCAATGGTCTTTTTGATTTGGTAAAGAACATTTTTGAGAGGAATTTTCTACAAACTGGATTACTGGTGAAAGAGAGATGTGAGCTAAGGTAGTTTTTATTTGATTTTGTTGAAAATTGTTTGCTCTTACGTACAAACAGAGGGACAGAGGTAAAAAGTCATAAACAGAAAGTAGGAGATAGGAAGGTACAAACAGAAGATAGAAAAAAGAAAGGTACAAATAGAAGGTAGAAGATAGAAGAGTACAACGAGAAGGGAGGATATTGAAAGGACAAAAAAGAGTAGAGATAGAAAAGTACAAACGAATGGAGGAGATAGAAAGATAGGAACAGCAGGTAAGAGATAGAAAAGTAGGAACAGGAGGAAAGAGATAAAAAGGTACAAACAAAAGTAAGGAGATATAAAGGTACAAGCAGTAGGTTCAAACAGAAAAGAAGGGATAGAAAGGACAAAAGGAAACAGGTAGACAAATACAAACAGTTGATACAAAGGTCCAATAAAAAGGTACGAACAGAAGGTGGGAGATGGAAAGCTACAAACAGAAGAGAAGGGACAGAAAGCTACAAATAGAAGGGAAGAGATAGAAAGTTATAAACAGGGGGGAAGAAATAAAAAGGCTTAGACAGTAGGTAGGAGACAGAAAGGTACGAACAGAGGGAAACAGGAAGGAAGGTTTAATTGTAGTTTCAATGATTTTTAAAATTCAAAAAGCTCTTTTGTTAAAGGAACCTTGTACCAAGAGGATTATTGTTGAAATAGGTATGTAAACTAGGGTGTTTTTTATTTGATTTTATTCTGTTTCTGTAAAAAGAAGAGGTTTTAGAAAGCATCCATTAATTCCAAAAGTTAGAAATGATAAAAAATTTCAAGATAGCGCTGAATTAAAAATTCCAAACATAGTTTATTTTTTTATTTTTTAAATTGATATTTTTAAACCAGAAAAAAGCATTGCTGGATCAAGTATCCGATGATTCCAAAGGTATAAAATTTTGAAAAAATTGAGATGTCGGTGAATTTAAAATTGCAATAATAGCTCATTCCAGCATCCCATCCCATCTTCTTTTAGCCTGTCCTTTTCTGTCCTATCATAGCTTATGCTCTCTTATCCTAACCTTTTCTATTTTATCATATCCTATGCTATCTTTTTCTATCCTCTCCCATCCCATCCAGTCCATCCAGTCCAATTGCAATAATAGTTCATTCCAGCATCCCATCCCATCCCATCTTCTTTTAGCCTGTCCTTTTCTGTCCTATCATAGCTTATGCTGTCTTATCCTAACCTTTTCTATTTTATCATATCCTATGCTATCTTATCCTATCCTCTCCATCCCATCCAGTCCCACCCCATCTCACTTTATCCTATGCTTTTCTTTCCTATTATATCCTTTGCTACTCTATCCCACCCTTTCCTATCCTATAATATCCTTTTGTATTCTATTTAATCCTATGATATTCCATGGTATTCTTTTCTATCTATTCTTCTTCTATGCTATTTATTTGACAAACCTTAACATTTTGAAGCTATTTGTAATGATAAACCAATTATGCTTAAATGTTGAGGACGTTCTGTTTTTGGGGAATCGCAGTAGACTCACCCGCAGAAGCAAATGATATCGGAAAAAAATTGAATATTAGATCACCCAAATGTGAAGGCATTAATCTGACCGGAATTTTTCAGCCCTCATCCTGAGGTCATGAGACAATAAGTGGAAAAGTTACGATCCTTGGTAGTCTCTGAAGGGAAAGTCTCGATTATCCTCGGTAGGAAGACGAAGAGGTGGCGGGATGCAAATGACGCGTTTAATAAAGTGTCGCGCTCGCTCGGATTTGAATATTGTAGCATATTCACTTTTCTCATCGAGCAGATGGGTATAGGGAAGGTGGTACCAGAGGTGATGTTGATGCCTTCAGTGAAGGCGTTGGCAGTGGATAACCTCCCCCAGGCTTTATGGTGAGGGAGGCAGGAGGATCAGGATAGCACTCGCTACAGGCCAAGGTGGCGAATCGCACCTACTCTCATGCATGATTCAGCCGCAGTATCTCATTTCATCTGGTGCCTCCGCTAAACTATATCTCCTAATGGTAATGCTATTCCAAGGCACATATCTCTTTATATTACGTGGGCTGACTCCCCGCGTTTCGCGTTTGGTGTCTTCCAACGCACTGCAACCCCTTCCCCTCTTTTCATCCCATTCCTCTTTTTCATCCTTTGCTCCCCTTTTTTTCTCTCTTCCCCCTCCCTTTTAGAAACTTTCCTATCCCATAGGTAGGCACGTGTGTCGGAGATGGACTCTGCCTCTTCTCTCAAGTGAGAGAAACTCAGCACGGAGCCGCGAGGGGAGCAAATAAAGAAAGAAATTGTTAGTTCTCGCTGTTTTAAATTACCATTTATTACGACACATAAACCCGGCCGAGTCCTACAGCGGCCATCTTGTTCCACCATCCCTGAGAATAGGGTGGGTATCTTTTTATTTCTGTATCTTTCTTCCCTTTCTCTCTTTCTGTTTTCCTTTCTTCCTTTTCTTCATTTCTCTTCGTTCCCTCATTCCTACGCACTGCGGAGGAAAAGCCAGTAATGATCATTACCTCCGGTATAGTGACAAGTGAGCTCAACACCCTGCAGGAAATGGTCACAGATAAGGCTGTCACAACCATTTTTATATCGTGAAAAATAGATCATCTTTTCAATCTACCCCAATATTCTCGACTTCGTTTGCCAGCGTATTTTTCACGAAAATATGAAGCGGTAAAAGATATAGTGGAGGGACTCTCAGAGGAAGAATTATTCAGATGATCAATTTAGACAACTGACAAAGTTGCACTGAAAATGATTGTATCAAAAAATAAGTCTTTTGAATTCACGTCGAATTCCTTCGAATTCTTTGCATTTTTATTTTTAATTTTTTTAACTTAAATGCTTCCAGACTCTTACAGATTCTATTCCATTTTTTTTAACTTTCTTTAAATCTTCCTAATTTTCCTGAATTTCTACCGGATTTCCAGAATTTTCGTATTTCTTCTAATTTTCTGAATTCGTTTAATTCTACTGATTTCTTAATTTCACTGAAACACCTGAATCATCTGAATTCCTTGCATTTTTAAAAATTCCTTCAATTATCTGAATTCGTCGAATTTCCGGAATTCCTTGAATTCTTAGATTCTACTAAATTTTTTAGACTTCGTGAATTTTTATAGTTCCTTAAACTCCGGGAATACGTAGAAATTTTTAGAAATTTTCAGGATGCTCTGCACCATTTTCTCGTCCTTGAAACTAAAGAAATTACCTGAATTTATAAAATTCCCATTAAACCTTGCATTTTCAGAAACCTTTTAATTTTAAATGCCTCGAATGTTTGTAATTCTCTGAAGATTTAGAATCCCTTATATTAAAAAAATTGATAATATAATCCCTTAAAATTAATTCGCCTTCCCTGAATATTGGAAAATCCTTGAATTATTTGAATTCCTTAAATTTTGCAATTTCTTGGAATTTTTGAATTTCCTTGGGTTTTTAAAATTATCAAAGTTTTGGAAATTCCTTTAAGTTTCGGTCTTTGTTAGAGTTTTTTATTCCATGAATTTGTGACTTTCCTCATATTTTTAGAACTTTTGGAATTTTAAGAATTCCGTGAATTCTCACGATTCGTCAAATTTCCTTAATTCTTGGAATATCTTCAATTCCTCGAATTTTCTGAAATTATTAGAGACCTTAAATTTCTTTAATTTATTTTACTTTAATTCCTTGAATTCTGAAAATTCGTTTAATTTTCAAAATTTCTTAAAATCTGCCTTGGCTTTGTAGAATTCCCTCATTTTTTAGAATTCCTTGAATTTTCAAATAACTTTTTTTTGTAGAATTCCTTGTATTTGTATAATTACTTAAATTTGTAGAATTCCTTGAACTTTTAGATTTCCTTGATTTAGTAGATTTCTTCGAATTTATTTTTTAGAATTTCTTCCATTTCTAGATTTTCTAGAATTTTTATATTATTGTGACTTTGTAGAACTTTCCAAATTATCAGAATTCCTCAAAATTCGTTATTTGCTTATTTGCTTCAATCCAGAAGTTTAAAGAACTCTTCAGAATTCCACTAAATTTTTTGAATTCTCGAGATTCCTTGAATTTGTTGGATTCCTCGAATTTATAAAATTTCTTGAATTTGCAGAATTCATTGAATTTTTAGATTAACTTGATTTTGTAGAATTCCTCAAATTTGTAGAATTTGTTGATTTCGGAGAATTTTTTGAATTATCAGCATTCCTGATGTTTTCTTAATTTCTTCAATTCAGGAATTTTAAAGAATTCTTCAGAATTCCATTAAATTTTCTGAATTCTCGAGATTCCTTAAATTTGTAGGATTCCTCGAATTTCTAGAATTTCTTGAATTAGCAGAATTATTTGAAGAAGTAGAATTCCTTGAATTGTTAGATTAACTTGATTTTGTAGAATTCCTAAAATTTGTTGATTTCGCAGAATTTCTTGAAATCGTAGGATTCCTTGAATTTGTACTATTTTTTGAATTGCCAGAATTCTTTGAATCATCAGAATTCCTGATGTTTTCTTAATTTCTTCAATTCAGGAAGTTTAAAGAATTCTTCAGAATTCCACTAAATTTTCTGAATTCTCGACATTCCTTGAATTTGTAGGATTCCTCGAATTTATAGAATTTCTTGAATTTGCAGAATTCCTTGAATAAGTAGAATTCCTTGAATTGTTAGATTAACTTGATTTTGTAGAATTCCTCGAATTTGTAGAATTTTTTGATTTCGTAGAATTTCTTGAAATCGTAGGATTCCTTCAATTTGTAGTATTTTTTGAATTTCCAAAATTTTTTAAATTATCAGAATTCCTGATGTTTTCTTAATTTCTTCAATTCAGGAAGTTTAAAGAATTCTTCAGAATTCCACTAAATTTTC
>JAAAKG020000008.1:7600090-7611713 GCA_010014905.2 Druon quercuslanigerum | reverse complement strand
TTAGCTTCTCCATAAAAATACAGTTTAGATCTAACGTACAACCACGAATTGGGACGATCTTTCAGTTTTGAGATCAACGAAAGAAGAAAATACTCTCCTCTCCTCTCCTCACTTCTCCTCTATTCTCCTCTTTTCGCCTCTCCTCACCTTTTCTCTCTTCTTCTCTCCTCATCTCTTCTCTCCTCTTCTTTCCACTAACTTACTTTCCTTACGGAAAAATAGTACGTTAAATGGATGGATGGGCATA
Organism: Druon quercuslanigerum; assembly: GCA_010014905.2. NCBI lineage: Eukaryota > Metazoa > Arthropoda > Insecta > Hymenoptera > Cynipidae > Druon > Druon quercuslanigerum. The sequence goes on along the minus strand of JAAAKG020000008.1, from coordinate 7,611,466 downwards.
TAAATCTAAGAATGTCGCTTTTCGACCATCGGTCCGCTACTCTTCCTCTTTGTACGCCTGGATGCTTCCCGGCCATACGCAAGTCTTATTCTTTCTACGCGAGTGGAAAACTCGAGAAGGTATAACGACAAAATCATTCGGGATTATCACCCTTAGCTTCTCCATAAAAATACAGTTTGGATCTAACGTACAACTACGAATTGGGAAGATATTTCAGTTTTAAGATCAACGAAAGGAGAACATACTCTCCTCTCCTCTCTTCTCCTCCCCTCTCCTTTCTCCTCATCTTCTTTTCTCTTTTCTCCTCTTCTCTCCTCTCCTCTCCTCACCTCCTCTCTTCTTCGCTCCTCACCCCTTCTCTCCTCTTCTTTCCACTTACTCACTTTCCTTTCGGAAAAATGGTACGATAAATAGATGGATGGACACCTGAATCTAAGAATGTCGCTTTTTGACCATCGGTCCGCTACTATTCAGGATACTCATTCAGGATTATCGCCCTAAACTGATAAAAAAAGTATGTTCTTGATTCAATTTGAACAGAAAATTTTCACCTTATTTTAGTTCAAAAATGAAGACAAGAAAATGAATAAAAGTAGGCGCCATTTGCCTAAAGAAAAGGGTTTTTAGCGTATTAGGACGTTTATTAATATTTTAAGGCTTCTTTCTCCTCAAGATCGTTCTTTCACCTTTCTCCTTTTTTATATTATCAGATCCCTTTATACCATTTCTCCTCGCCTACTGCCTCTTTCCCTGTCCATGATTTCTACTCAATTAATTTTTCTAGTTTAAATCTCCTTTCTTTCTTCTCCTCTCCTCACTTAATAACCCAATTTTGTTTTTTCCTTCTCTCTTCTGCCCTTCCTCTTACTACCCCATTCAGTTTCACAAAAAATTGGCACCGTCTCTTATTTCTAAACTCAACGCAAGAAGAAAAAGATAGTAAAGTAGGTACAATTTGCCTCCAGAAAAGTATTTCGTAGCCTATTAAGATATCCTGTCTCCTTCTCTTCTATCCCATCCTGTCATATCTAATCCCGTCCGACCACATCCCTTCTCAGCCAGCTTCCAACGATATTGTTCCTCCTTCCTACTTCTAGCACCTGCCTAAAAACTCCTCCACGTGACTTTCTGTGATTAACTTTCCACCCTATTCATTAATTCCACAACTTCCACCTACCCCCTATCACTTCCCATGCTTGTTCTCACCACTCCTCTTTTCTCCTACTTCTCTTCTAAGCTCTGTCTCTTCTATCGCTACTTCCAAATCCCCTTCATCACTTTCCCTCCTCTCCTCTATCCACTCATCTACTTCTTGTCATCTACTTTTCCTCTCACTTTTTAAAATCATCGTAAGAACTTTAAAAACTAATTAGTAATAAAAGTCCTACATAAAAGGTTTTCATAGCCTATGAAAACAATAATAAGGCTGCTTAAATCTCACGTGTCTCTTCACCGCTCCCCTTCTCTTTTGCTTCCTCTTCTATTTTATCCTATCCTTCCCTATCCGGTCCTATCCTACCCCTGTACACTTCCCTTCTCTTTTGCGTCCTCTTCTATTTTGTCCTATCCTTTCCTATCCGGTCCTATCCTACCCCTTTCCACTCTCCTCACCCATTTTCCCAGGCTTCTCCTACTCATTCCTACCCTAATTCTGCACTCTTCTGCTCATTTATTTTCCCTACTTTCGCACTCCAGATTTACATCTTATCTCTATTGTTGCTTCTCGTTGCACTACTAATCTCATCAACCTACTTTCCCTCTCCCACTTTACCTCTCCGAATTTCCCGCACTTACTTTCCCTTACGGGATAAATGTACAGTGGACATGGATTTTTCTAATTTCCTAAATTCCACGAATTTCCTAAACATTCTCACCTCCCTAAATTCCTTTAAATCTCTGAATTTCAGAAATCATTAAATTGTCTGCAATCCTTAAATTTTCTAAGATCCTTTTTTTTTATTCCCTAAAATACTGAAATATTCTGAATTTCCTCAATTTTTTAAATATTCTAAATTGCTGACACTTTAACAAATTAAAAAATTCACAAATTCCTTGAAACCTCTGCTTTCCTGAAATTTGTAAGTTATCAGAAATATTATAATACTCTAAAATTTTTAATTTTTTAACTCCCTAAAATCCTTCAATACTCTGATTCACCTCAACTCGTCAAATATTCTAAATTGCTGACATTTTTTAAATATTTTGAATTTCCTAAATTCTCCACAATACATGAATTCTCAAAAATTTATCTTTTTTTTATTCCCTTAAATCCTTAAACATTCCGAATTCCTTAAATTCGTCAAATATTCTAAAAACCTAAAATTCTTTTAAATATCTCGAATTCCTGAATTACTTAAAATCTCTTGATTTTCTGAAATCATTAAATTTTTCGAAATACTTGAATTCCGTAAAATTCTTCATTTTTTTCAATTCCCTAAAATCTTTCAATATTCTGCATTACATAAATTTGTCAAATATTCTAAATCGCTAAAAATTTTCTAATTTTTAAAATTCCTGAATTTCTTAAGGTCTCTAGGTATCTTGAATTCACTAAAATCCTTAAATTCTCCAAAATACTTGAATTCCGTAAAATTCTTAATTTTTTTAATTCCCTAAAATCCTCAAATATTCTGCATTACATGAATTTGTCAAATATTCTAAATCGCTAAAATTTTTTTTAATTTTTAAAATTCCTGAATTTCTTAAGGTCTCTAAGTATCTTGAATTCACTGAAATCCTTAAATTCTCCGAAATACTTGAATTCCGTAAAATTCTTAATTTTTTTAATTCCCTAAAATCCTTAAATATTCTGCATTACATGAATTTGTCAAATATTCTAAATCGCTAAAATTTTTTTTAATTTTTAAAATTCCTGAATTTCTTAAGGTCTCTAAGTATCTTGAATTCACTGAAATCCTTAAATTCTCCGAAATACTTGAATTCCGTAAAATTCTTAATTTTTTTAATTCCCTAAAATCCTTAAATATTCTGCATTACATGAATTTGTCAAATATTCTAAATCGCTAAAAAAATTTTTAATTTTTAAAATTCCTGAATTTCTTAAGGTCTCTAAGTATCTTGAATTCACTGAAATCCTTGAATTCTCCAAATCCTTATTTTCCCTAAAATCTGCGAAATATTTCAATATTCCGAATTTTTTGAATATTCTAAATCCTCGAAATTTCTTGATTTCCTTAAATGCTCTGAAATGCCCTTAAATATCAATTATTTCCAAAATCCTTAAATTCCTTGAATCTCCTAAACTTCTTAAAACTTCAAAATTCCCTGAATTTATCAAATATTCTGAATTCTTCAAAATCTGCATATTCTAAATTCCCGAAACATTGTAAATTTTTGAAATTATTAGAATATCCTGAATTCCTTCAAATTTTGAATTTCTCAAAAATATTTGGTTTCGCTGAAATCTTTAAATTCACTGAAATTTGGGTTCCCTCTAAAAATTGTTATATCTCTGAAATAATTTATTTGTTCGAGTTCCCCGAGTTACATGAAACCTCCGATTTCATTGAATTCCAGAATTTTTCTAATTGCGTGAATTCTCTCCATTCCTCAAATTAGCAAAATGTTCTGAAATTCCTAAATTTATCTAAAATTAATGAAACTATCTAAATTCTGAGGAATCCTTAAATATCCTGAATTTTTGCAATACTTAGAATTCTCTATATCCCCTATATTCCTAAAATTTCTTAAATTCCCTAAATACCATTAATAATTTAAGAAGTTCAGACAATTCCACTTATCCATTGAATTCCAAGATCTTCTGAATACCGCCATGAATCCAGGGAATTCAGACGAATTTATTAACTTCAGAAAATTCCGCTTGGGAAAAATTCAAACGCATCAGAAAATTCGAAGAAATTCAAAGAATGATTTTAACACCACCCTATCGATTTGTTTTAGCCAAATAGGTAAGTCTAAAGCCCCGTATAGTCCTTACATTAAAATACAAGGGATTTCTCTGAATTTAGCAATACAAGAGCCTTCAATCCAAAGAATAAAAAAAAAACCCACTACTATTTCCTGGATAGATCCTCTACCTCTGGCTCTACCTCATCCAATAAAATCGAGTACGGTGGAGTTTAAGAATCGGTTTCTGTTCTTGGTCCATGGGAGGAAAATGTTATTGAGTGGATGAGAGGAGAGAGGTCGGGATATGAAAGAGAGACGATAGAGTGGGTTGGAGAACGCTGGGGCGGCTGGAAGAGAAGAGAAGCTGCCGAGGAGGGGTTTGAGAGGCAAGGGGGTGGTTCTGCAGTACACGCGGTTTGAGTTCATTGCGCGAGTCATCAGTATCCATAAGCGATGAGTTACCCCACGCCCGCACCCCTGCCTCTTCTGGTATCGGGTTGAGCCGGGCAAGGTTGGGTTGGGTGGGCACCTGGTTTGGTTGTTCAGCGCACCCTCTCTCTGCTCACACCGGGGAGGTGGTAGCACTGCCGGTGGCCGAAGGACGAGAGATCCAAGAGGAAGGGTGGCTGATTTTCTTAGGTCAACGTATAATGAAGCCTCAGCGATGGGAGAATGCGGACACCAACCCCCTAGACCAATCCCTGGGCGCCTCGTGAACCCCCAATCTCGAGAGCCAACCCCGAGAAAGCTTCTAGGAGTGCACTCCGGAGGTTGGTAGTTGGTAGTTGGTACCACTGCATCGCCGCCATTCCTCTAAATTCTGCAAATTTTCTTTGGCAGAGGAATCCAATTTGGAAATGAAATTTAGTAGAAGATAGAACATTATATGTTGGTATCCAATACTGCTCGCGATAATTGTAGGGGACATCTAGATTATAATTTTTTAGAAAATAGAAGGAATCAGTACTTTTTATAAATTCAAAAAATTCCGTCATTTTGAGGCATTTAGAGAATTCGAAATATTTAAGAAATTCAGGATGCTACAAACGGTTTTAAGAAATTCAGGGATACTAAGCGTTTATATGTAATTAAAATAATTTAATTGATTGAGTGGATAAAAAGAATTTAATTAATCAATGAATTCAGGACACATTCAGAAGATTTAGAGCATTCAAGGATTTTAGGAAATAGTAGCATCTATTGAGTTTAAAAAGTGTAGGTCCAAAAGATTTACAATAGGATCAGCATTAAAGCACAGGATTTTCCGTGTCAAAGTAGGGTCTTGATTTTGACAATCGTAGAGTCTTCGGATTTAGAATAGTATAATAACTTTAGGTTTTGAAGTTTGAAATGGGATTTGAATTTAAAAAGCTGATAAGGAGCATCAAATTAGGATCTTCAGTACAATTAATTCAGTACATCAAATTAGGATCTTCAATAGGATCAGATTTAAAGAATAGGTTACTCAATGTCAAGATAGCCTTCTCGTGAATTTGACAGATATAGGCTCTAAAGATTCAAAATAAGTTTTTCTGTAAATGATTCGGTAATCTTGATTCACAGAATCTTCAGTTTTAGAAATGCTAGGCCTACAGAATCAAAATAGCTCTTGCACTAATTAGGACGATAAGCAGCTTCTTATCAGGATTTTTAGTTTGACAACGATAATTTCTACAGATTTGAAACATGTTTATCATAAAAGTGGTGGATTTTCATATTTAAAGTGGGGCATCAAGGTTGAAAATTATTTGTCCTCAAAGTTCAAAAAATTATTATCATTAAATAAGATGATAGGCAGTGTTGAATTTGGTTCTTCAGTTTAAAAACTGTAAGCTTAAATGATTCAAAATCTGGCTAGCATCATAGAAAAGGTTGCTTAGCGCCAAAGTAGGGTCTACTAAGTTAGGCAACTGTAGGTACCAAAGATTCGAAATTGGATTAGGATTAAAGGAGAGATTTTTTAGTATCAAAGTAGGGTCTTATGAGTTTGTCAACTTTGGCTTCTGAAAATTTAAAACACCGTTTTCATTCAATGACAGGATAAGCAGAATCAAATTAGAATCTTCATTTTGACTTCTGTAAGTTCTAATGATTTAAAATCACCAGATTTAAAGAAGATGGTAGAATCAGTGTCAGTATCAGGTCTTGCGAGTTTACCAACTGCAGAGAAAGTAGGTTTATCATTGCAGGAGACATTTTTTGGGGACAAAGTAGGGTCTTACAATTGAAAACTGAAGGATCTAAAGATTTAAAGTTGGGATTGTAGTTTGAAATTTATTCGAAGTAAGGTAGAAGACAGAAGTTAAAATTAGCAGCTATGGGTTTGAAGACCGCAAAGATAGAATCTGGAGTTGGACAATTATACGTTTTAAAGACTCAAAAGAGGGTCAGCATTAGAGAAGAGGTTACTCAGCATTCAATTATCTTGCGAGTTTGAAAACTTTAGGATCAAAGTAATGAGTTGAATCGGAAGACTATGGATTCTGAAGATTTCAAGCAGTGCTTGTTGTTTGAAACGTGGTCAGTGAGGCAAAGATTTAAATTTTAAATTTCAGGGAGACTTGAAACTACAAATGAGGGACCAAAGGTGTAAAGAGCGAAAATTTAGAGTGGACCAACTGTTCACCAATTCAAGAGATAGTGAACTGTTGGTTTTTAAAGTTTTGAAAAAGGGTCAGCGTTAAAGAAAAGGTTCTTTAGATCCAAGGTAGGTTCTTGTGAGTTAGCAGTTGTAGACAGCAGAGACTTAAACTAGGGTCAGAAGGGTCATCAAAGTAGGATTAAATCGGAAGACAGTAGGTTCTAAAGATTTAAAGATTTGGAAAGCGACAAAGTAGTATCTTAAATTTGGAAACTGTAGGTTTTAAGGATTTAAAAGAGGATCAGCATCAAAGAAGAGGTTACTTAATTTCAAGGTATGGTCTTGTGAGGTTGACAACTGTAGGTTTCACAAACCACAAGAATGCTCAGAGATATCTTTTAGCATCAAAGGATCAAATCTTAAATTTGACAACTGTAGATTTTCAGAATCAAAAATTAGGTTTCAAAAACCCAAAGTATGTTCATAGTGGTTTTTCAGCGTCAAATTAGATTTTTTTACTCAAAAGACTGTAGCTTCTAAAGGTGCAAAGTAGTCCCTGTAGAATGAACTGGAGTAGAAAGAGGGATGAATGATTTATTCTGCAGAGTTAAAAGTAGAAGATAGGGACTACAGGTTTCAATGTCTTCAAAGTGGATTATAATAAGTATCTGCACTTTATCTGACTTTCGACTTTAGTTGCCTAGAAAAATAAACATTTACGTTTGGCGCCCAACCGCGAAAAGACTTCTAGGACTACTCGTTTCTTTTCTTCTCGGTCATTCGTTTCTATTACCGCACGTTAGGGGCGGCCGGTCGTTGGAGGCTAGATTTATTTTCACTCCATGGATATTTTTTATGGTCCCGACGGACAGGACGCGAGGAAAGGCCTGCACGCGTTTCATCCGCAGACATTCAAGTTTTGCGCTCACCTACGTTGCCAGTTCTCCCTATTTTGATGTACGTGTGAGTGTGAGTATGAGCGAACGGACCGAGACTTGTCGTATAATAAACCCATAAACACCCCCTGTACTGCACAAAACCAACCCTAGCAATACATAAAATGCCGGGCACACACGCCACTGGTACCTATATTTCTGGATATGACGCTTCGATACAATCCAATGACTCTGAAGATGACGTGTACGAGTCCAAGATTTTTTGTCCACTATTGATCAGAACAATTGTTTACAATAGAAAGGTACAAATTTTTACATGTCAAAAATCTATTCTGGAATTTGAATCATGCAGCACTTCGACATTGTTGGCAGACCAGAAACAATGTGACCCTATCGAGGAAGAGTGATACAATAGTGAATATTTTTTTAAATATCATAAGATTGTTAGGGGGTGTGAAGCTTAATAGTTTGGAGTTGCCAAACTCAAGAACCTACTTTGACACTATGGGACTTTTCTTTTCATGCTGGTCTTATTGTAAATCTTTAGCAGCTACAGTTTCTAAACTTCCTAGACAATATTTTGATGCTCTCGACCTTGACCTCTTGACTTGACCTCTCCTTTCACGCTGACCCCATTTTGAATCATCAGAAGATTAAGTTCTCAAACGTACAACCCTAAATTGAATCCTCTCACCTAATAAAGAACTTTATTTTGAATCTTCAGAAGCTTCAGTTTTCGAAATCACAAGGTCCTACCTTGACGCTTAGTGACCTTTCCTTTAACGCTGATTCTATTTTGAATCTTTGAAATTTACCCTTCATCAACTGAGGATCCTAATTTGAAGCTGCTCATCCTTTCGTTTAATGAGAAATTTCTTTTGAATTTTTATTACCTACGATTTTTAATCTTAAGAAACTACTCTGATGAAAAGAAACATCTCCTTTATTGCTAATGCTGGTTCCAATCTTCTAAACCTAGAGTTGTCAAAGTAAAGACACTATTTTAATAATGAAAAATCTCTTCTTCAACGCTGATGCTTTTTTAAATTTTCAGAACCTAAAGTTGTTAAGCTCAAAAGACCCTACTTTTACGCTACTTCTCGTTTAATCAAGACAATACTCAGACAATGAAAACATCTTCTTTAAAGCTAATCCTATTTTCAATCTCTAAAACCTATAATTTAAAGTGATAAATTTTTTCAATGTAAAAAGTTATTATTTTTTTGAATTTTTGTTATTTTTAACCAACATCTTTTTTTGGTTGAAAATCCAAAACTGTTGTCCAAAGATTAGTTTGTTTAATTTGAAAATTCATCTCTTTTTGTAGAAATTTAATATTTTGTGTTCCAAGCCCAACCGTTTAGTAGATACTTAGTTTATTAGGGTTAAAAATTTAATAACTTTGTGAAAGGTTTCTTCTTTTATTTTATTGAAAATAAAAATATTTCTTTACTTAAATATTAATTTTGACCTGTCAAAGGTTTAATCAATTTCAATCAATCAATTTTTTAAATTAAAAATTCAAATATTTAGCTAAAAAATTTATTTATGCTATTAATAATATATATTTTTAATAGAAAATAATTTAAGTAGTCATCTATTGTGTTTGACTTTTATTTTGTTGAAAAAAAATTTTTTTTTAAATTGAAAATGTAACTGCTGGGTTAAAAATGATCCGTTTTAGTTAAGTATTAAAGAATTTTATTGAAAATTCAACGCTTTTGGTTTTACATGATTGTTTCCTGTCAAAAATCAAAATATTGAAAATATTTACTAATAAATTTTTTGTTGTACTTTCTGTATTTCCGTTGAAACTTAATTTATTTTTTTAAGCAAAAAAAAACTTAACACACTGTTATAAAATTCAACACTTTGGTAAAAAATTTAACTATTTTGTCCAAATTTGTACCAATTACTGAAAATTTCAGTTCGTAAGTTGAAGATTTTATTTATTTTATTTTTTTATTAAAGATTTTATTTAAGAATTAATTTCTGTGATTGAAAATTTAACTTTTATTTTACATGTGTTTTTTTAAAATTTATTATTTTAACCGAAAAGTAAGCTAATCCATTTTGAAAATATATGTCATTGGTTGAAAATTCGTGTTTTCTTTAGAAATTTATTTATTTTTTTTTATAAGATGCAACCGGTTGGATAAGAATTAATCAGTTTTAGTTCAGGATTCAAGTATTTTGTTGAAAATTAATCTTTTTATTAGGTTTAACTGCTATTGTCCAGTTAAAAATTAAATTGCTTTGTGTTGAAAATTCGTTTGTTTTTGTGTTTAAAATTCCTCAAAGTAGTACAAAATTAAAAAAAAAGAAAATTTTTTTTCATTAAAAAACTAACTATTTCTCTTTTTTTTAAACGGATCTTGATTAGTTGAAAATTAAACTATATTGTTGAAAATGCAACCATTTCTTAAAAAATGCATCCCCCTGATAAATAATTATTCCTCATGGTTACAGATTTATTTATCTTCTCGAAAAATATTTGGTTAAAATGCAATTTTTTGTTTAAATTAATTTCTTCTGGATTTATAATTAAAATCTTGCTTTCTTGAAATATCAGCTATTACGTTTTTAGTTTAACATTGTACCTTTTAGTTAAAACTTATTTCCTTCCTATGAAATTCTTTGATTTCGCTGTAAACTAAACTTCCCTGGATAGCACAAAAGTTTTCTTGAACATTCCTAGAAAATTCCAGTAGAAGGCTCGGAGAATTCCGAAAAATGTTCCAGGAAGGTTCCGGGAAGTAGTTGAATGTTCACCTTTTCAGAAAGGTTTCGGCAATTGCCATAAAATTTTTTAAATTATATTGATGAATTGAATAGAATGTGAACATTTTTCATGAACATTCTGGGAAAAATGTTCTAGCAATGTTCCCGGAAGTAGCCTAATGTCTGCGCATCAAGAAATGTTCAAGAAATGTTCATACAAAATTTTTGCACTATATTGATGAATTGTATATACACTTTACTCCCGCTTTACCGGGCGCTTCGAGGGCGCTCTCAGTGACCTTAACGGTGAAGCGGGACTCTCAAAACCGTTCTTCTTCTCCTTCTTATTTGTGGCTCCTTATAGTGCCGAACCGTGAGCTGTGCAAATACCCCGACCTTGCAAGGGCCTCTCTCTCGCCCCCTTGGGCTACCTTATCCTGTATTTATGGATCCAGTAAAGCGGGATTCCAGTGTAGTGTTAAAATTTTGCAAGAACATTCCGCGAAGGTTCCCGGAAGTATGTAATGTTCCTGCATCAAAGAATGTTCCTAAGAAACGTTCCGGCAATCTTCGTGTAAAATATTCACATTATATAAATTTAGTTAATTAAATGAAATTAATTGCTCAACGCAAGTCCCTGAACCTTCTTGGATACGTGGACATTTTCCGGTTTCCGAGAACCGTTCTGAAATATTTCTTGAAATTCTCCACATCTGCCATTGGAATGTTCCAGAATTTTTTACGAAAAAATTCGTACTATCCAGAATATCGTTAAAAATGCCTTTTTTGGATAAAAAAATAATATTTTTTACCCGAAATTTTAACTATTTGTTCAAAAGTAGGGGGAATTTGAATTTTTAAAGGCAGAAATAAGAGGTAAAAAGAATAATAAAGATAAGGAAAGCAAACATAATAGAATAGAGCGATGACTGTTAATTTGAAAAGCAAATATAAGGTTCAGTGCTTCATGTTTATTAATGCCCTATCGATTCGCCGATTCACTTTCATTCCGGAGATAATGAAACTGACCTAGGCCAGGCAATAGGTGGAAGTGTGCGTAAGCATAATAAGTATGCACCGTCTTCCCAACAAGTAGGGTAACTGTATTCGATCCTAAGGTCGACATTCTAGATATCAGGGAAAAGAGGAGAATCCAAATTCCGCAAGAGTGAGAGAGATGGTGCGAGGGGGGCGGGGGGGGGGGGGGTATTTATGGAGAAAGGGGGAGGGGAAGAGAGAAAGAGGGGGAGGGAGAGATCTACCTACCAGCATACGCCAGGAGCCGGCACCTTGTTAATTATTAATCAG
>JAAAKG020000008.1:7517762-7559727 GCA_010014905.2 Druon quercuslanigerum | reverse complement strand
AGGTGTGTTAAGGAATAGGAAGAGGGTGAATGAAAAATGTAAACCCTTAGGGGACACATTAGAAGCTTTCCACTTATTAACAGTACCTTAAGACTTTTAAAGGATTTTAATTGATTTTAATAAGATTTCGAAAATTTCAAACGACTTAAAAAAACATCATAAAAGCGGATTTTAGAAAGGAGATTTTTTATTTATTTTAAAATATTTTAATGGAATTTCATACATTTCATTCGTGGTTGTAAAGCATTTTAAAATAAGTAACGAAAATTTAAAGAATTTAAATTAAGATTTCAACAATTTTTCAAAAAAACGTTTTAAGAGATTTTAAATAGATTTTATGGAGATTAGGACAATTTTAGGGGGTTTCAAAAAAATTTTTAAATTTTTTTTAAGGGATTTTAAGAGAATTGAAGTAGAATTTCAAAGAATTTTAATAAGATTTTGCAAATTTCAAGGGATTACAAAATAATGGGGATTTTTACGGATCTGTGAGTATGGTTATAGGATGTTAAATTTTTTAAATTGGTTTTAAATGTTTACTACGGTTTTCAAGCATTTAAAAGATTTTTATCAAATTCAACTATTTTTACTGTTCCTAATGGGTTTTAAAGGATTTTAAAGATTTTTGTCAGTTTCAAAAGTTTACAGGGTTTGAAGAGATTGTACGAGATTCAAAGAAAATTAAAAATGTATTGAGTGGAGTTTAAAGAATTTTATTAAAATTTAGAAAATTTTCAGGGATTTCTACGAATTTTGAAGAAATTTAATGAGATCTTAAAGATTTTAATCGATTAAAAATATTTTCACAATCTTTAATGGGTTTCAAGGGATTTTAAGGCCTTTTAAAAGCTGTCACGGGATTTCAGAAGATTTCATATAATTTGAAAGTATTTTTACTAATTGTGAAGGTTTTTAGGGAATTTTAAGGAGATTTCAAAAATTTGATGAAATCACAAAAAAATGTAAAAAGATTTAAAAGAATTTCAAAAGATTTTAAGAGATTTGAAAATTATTTAGATCTCTTTTTCAAAACAAATGACCTTCACGGGTCTTTCCTAAAATCATTGACCTTGAAAATAATTCACGGGATTTGAAAAGATCTGAAGGGATATCTATGATTCCACAGGAAAATTTTTACACACCCTAATGAATCTGCTATAATATTAAAAAAATAAAATAATTTATAAAAATAAAATAATCGATAAAAACTAAACTTTCATAAATTTTTTTTGCGAAGGTTCTCCTGAATAAAGCTAATTATGCAGATACGTGAATTCCGGAGGTCCGTAAGATTTTGGGGTGTGAGCGATCGTAAACCATCGGACACTTTCTTTTTCCAGGCGTCGAACTGAAGGGAGGTGCCGGTACGAAATGAAATTAAACGCGTTTCTTTCCCGCATCTCGTTCGTCGACAAAAACGTGTGTGGACATTGGCTCCTTATATCCCATGGGAGCAAACGGGGAATTATGAAGGAGCAGCGGAGGCTCGTTAAATTCTTCTCCTCAAAGTCCCTTCTTTAAACAAACATTGCAAAAAGTGAGCGACTACTCTTATGAAGTGGCAAAAACTACCTTCTCGAACAAACAATTAATTTCAGGGTTCACTTTTCACTGAGGTAGAATAAATATGCTTGACTAAGGAGACCTCTCATCATTTTCTTATTCAATTTCAGTATCTCTTTAACTCCTTTCTTCGGCTAAGACTGGGAAGAATACTTTCTAAAAAGGCAGTGAAAGTCCTCTGCTCTCATCTCCTCTCCTCTACCCTCCTCTTGACTCTTTTCTGTTCTTGTCTCTCCTCTCCTCTTTTCTTTGACTTTCCTTTCTTGTACCGTCCTCTCCGCTCCTCTTGACTCTTCTCCTATTTTGTCTCGAATTTTTAACAGACTTGAATCTTCTCTCCTCTTCTTTTAACTGTCCTGTGCTTCCTCTCCCCTACACTCCTTTTTTCTTAAATCTCCTCTTCTGTACCTTCCCTCTTCACTCTTCTTGACTATTCTCTTTTCTCGTCTTGACTTTTCTCTCCTTCTCTTCCTTCTTCCCTCCTCTTCTGTATCTTTTAGCTCCTCTTCACTTTTCTCTGTTCTTGTCTCTCTTCTCGCCTCTTAATTCTGCTGTGCTCTCCTCTCCTCACCCTCCTCTTTGCATGACTCTCCTCTCCTTTTCTGTACCCTCCTCTTTGCTCCTCTTCTCTCCTCTTCTACGCTCCTCTTGGCACTTATTTATTCTTATCTCTATTCTCGTCTTGACTCTTTTCTCTTCTCTCCTTACCTCTTCTCTGCTCTCCTTTCCTCTAGCCTCCTGTTTTCTTGACTCTTCTCTCCTTTACCCTCCTCTTTACTCCTCTTCTCTCCTCCCCTGTACCTCTTCGCTCCTCTTGACTCTCTTTCTCTTCTTGACTCTCCTCTCGTCTTAAAACTTCTCTTCTCTTTCCTTAACTCTCCTCTTCTCCTGAATCTGCTGTGCTCTCCTCTCCTCTATCCTCCTTTTTCCTTGACTCTCCTGTCTTGTACCGTCCTCTCCGCTCCTCTTGACTCTTCTCCTATTTTGTCTGGAATCTTTAATCATCTTGAATCTTCTCTCCTCTCCTTTTGACTGTCCTGAACTTCCTCTCCGATACCCTCCTTTTCTCTTGAATCTGCTCTTCTGTACTCTCCTCTTCACTCTTCTTGACTTTTCTCTCTATTTGTCTCTCTTCTCGTCTTGCCTTTTCTCTCCTTCTCTTCCCTCTCCCCACCTCCCCTGTACCTTTTCGCTCCTCTTGACTATTCTCTCTTCTTGTCTCTCTTCTCTCCTCCTAATTCTCCTGTGCTCTCTTTTCCTCAACCTCCTCTTTCCCTGACGCTCCTCTCCTCAACCACCTCTTTCCCTGACTCTCCTCCCCTCTTATGTATCCTCCTCTTTGCTTCTCTTTTCTCCTTTTTTACGCTCTAGACTCTTTTCTTCTCTCTTCTTGACTCATTGAGATGTAGAAAATTGGAAGGGATTTCAATATACATTTCAAAGAGATTTATACGATTTTGAAGAATTTGTATGGTATCTTAAAGATTCGAATGAATTTTAAATATTTTCAGCATTTTTAAAGCGTTTAAAGGGATTTTAGTGTCTTTTAGGATTTTAAATATTTTCACAATTTTTATAGCATTCAAAGGGATTTTAAGGCCTTTTAAAAACTCTTCTTATCTCTCCTCTCATCTTGACTCTTTTCTTCTCTCTCCTTAACTTCTAACTCCTTGACTCTCCTTTTATGTACCGCCCTCTTCGCTCCTCTTGACTCTTCTCTCTTCTTATCACTCCTCTCGTCTTGACTCTTTTCTTATCTCTCCTCAACTCTCCTCTGCTCTCCTCTCCTCTACCCTCCTCTTTCCTTGACTCTCCTCTCATGTACCCTCCTCTTCACTCCTCTTGACTCTTGTCTCTTTTTGCTTCTCTTCTCTTCTTGACTTTTCTATCCTGCGTACTTACTATTTTATCTGAATTAAGAACATTCAATGAATTTAAGCAATTTCAATAATTTCAGGAACTAGAAGAATTCTAATAATTGAGGTACTTCAAAGAATAAGGAGAATTCAAGAAATTTTTAGAATTTATTTGAATTAGAATTTACATATTTTAGAATTAGAATTATTACAATATATATTAGAATACATAATTCATAGTAGTCACGGAAGGCATATAATTAACAAAATTGCAATTCATAGAATTTACGAAATTCAAGAATTTAAAAATTCGATTCATTCAGAAACTTAAATTACATCAAAGAATTGAATAAATTCAAATAATTTAGAGAATTCAAGAAATTTTTGGATTAATTTCTTAATTTATAATTATGCTTACCTCCTCTTCTATGCCTGTTCCCTCCTCTTGAATTTTTTCTCTACTTGTCTCTCTTCTTTCCTCTCCTTTCCTCTGCTCTCTTCTTAACTCTCTTGTGCTCTCCTCTCCTCTCATGTACCCTCCTCTTTGCTCCTCTTTTGTACCTCTGCTCTGCTCTTGACACTTTATTTTTCCTGTCTTTCCTCTCGTCTTGGCTCTTCTCTTCTGTCTTCTTGACTCTCCTCTTCTCTTAACTCTCCTGTTCACTTATCCTCTACTCTCCTCTTCCCTCCTGTACTGTCCTCTTCGCTCCTCTTGACTCTTCTCTCATTTTGTCTCGAATATTGAATCGTCTTGAATCTGCTGTCCTCGCCTTTTGACAGCCCTTTCCCCTATTTTCTTAAATTCACTCTCCTGTTCCCTCCTCTTCGCTTCTCTTAAATTTTATCTCTTCTTGTCTTTCTTCTCACCTCTCCTTTCTTCTGCTTTCCTATTCTGTCCACTTAACTCTCTCTCTCGTGCTCTCCTCTCTTCACCCTTCTTTTTCCCTAACTCTGCTCTCCTTCCCTTCAACCTCCTCGTTCATCCTCTTCTGTACGCTCCTCTTGACACTTCTCTCTTCATGTCTCTCCTCTCGTCATGACTCTTCTCCTATCTCTTCTTGACTCTCCTCTTCTCTTAACTGTCCTGTGCTCTTCTCTCCTATACCCTCCTCTCCTCTCCTGTACATTCCTCTTCGCTCCTTTTGATTGTTCTCTCTTTTTGAGTCCCCTCTCGTCTAGATTCTTACCTCTTCTCCCTCCTGTGCCCTCCTCTTCTCTCTTCTTGTCCGTTACCTCTTCTTGTCTCTCCTCTCCTCGTAACTCTCCTGTGCGCTCCTCTCGTCTAATCTACTCATTTATTGACTCTCCTCTCCTGTACCCTCCTCTTCGCTCCTCTTAAATCTTCTGTTTTTTTGTCTCTCGTATTGACTACTCTCTCCTCTCCTCATGCCTACCCTCCTTTTCGCTCCCTGGACTCTTCTCTTTTGTTGTCGCTCGTCTCATTTAGACTTCTCTTTTCTCTCTTCTTGACTCTCCTCTCCTCTTTTCTTGACTCATCTCTGCTCTCCTCTTAACGTTTAGGATGAAATTGACTAAGACAGTATAGCATTGAATAGGATTTTATAGAATGAAAAGAAGTGAAAAGAGAGATAGAGTAAAACGGTGAGTAAGAGAAGGGGATATTTTTGATGAATTTACCACCTCTCTTCTCATCTCTCCTCATTCTTCTGTCCGTCTTACTTTTTTCTTGAGAGTGTAAGGAGACTAATTTTTTGAGAATGAAGTAGAAAGGAAAAGTGAGAAAAAATAGGAAGTGTCAAGGGAAGAAGGAGTAGAAGAGAGAAATTGAATAATCTTGGTGAATGAGAAAAAAGTAGGAAAGGGAAGTAGGAAGTTGTTTAAAATAATTCATGGAGTGATAAATGGTTATCAAATTGAATGTAGTCATGATAAATGATAAACTTTGCTACAACTTAAGAGATCTTTAGAATGAGGGAGAAGTGGTGGATTCGTCGAACGGCAAAGTTATACGACGGTGCTAACACAGGGTTCGAGGATATCAAAGGGGAATACGAGGGATATCAATCCCTGGATCCACAGACTCAGTACCATACCTATCCGGGACCACGCTTTAGCAGTTCTCAACCACGAAATCCTTCGTTTGAATTTATCGCTGTCGTAACCCGACGATTTCATCCACACTCGTCTTACCCCCTCCCCTCCTATCAACTTACCAGTTTTCCCAGTTTCCGCTTAGCGGTCCAGATTCCAAATCATAAGGCACCTATAAAAATGAAGAATCCTCATCCTAGTTTCTGAACTGAAAATCTGCAGTGAATTTTTGAATTTTTTGAATTTTTTGAATTTTTAAATTTTATATTATTATTTTTCTGTTTAAGAAAATTCTTCTTGCTTTAAATAGTTTAGCAAATAATACTGAATAGTTGAGTATATTATTTAAATTTATATTTAATGTAATTGAATTCCTTCAAATTGTTTTGAGTTTTTGAAATTCTATTAAATCTTTTTAATGATTTTGAATTGCTTTAATAGATTTAAGCTATTTACAACTATTTCAAATTTTCCCAACTTTTATCAAAGTTTTGAAATTCCTCCGAGTTCCTTTTAATTTTTGAAATCGTTGAAATTCTCTGAACTGTTTAAATTATTCTAAATTATTTGAGATCGTCCAAATTGCGAAAATTTCTTGAAATTACTTGAATTGTCGGAATTCCTTGAATTTTCGGATTTCCCTGAAATGCTTGATTTATTCCAAAATTCTAAGATTGCTAAGAATTCTAAAAATTCTAAGAATTCTAAGAACTCTAAGAATTCTAAGAATTCCGTGAATTCTAAGACTTCCGTAAATGCTAAGAATTCCGTAAATTCTAAAAATTCCATGAATTCCAAGAATTATCAGAATTCCGTGAATTCTATGCATTCTAAGAATTCTAAGAATTCCATGAATTCTATGCATTCTAACAATTCTAAGAATTCCGTTAATTCTATGCATTCTAAGAATTCTAAGAATTTTGTGCATTCTAAGAATGCTAAGTATTCCGTGAATTCTACGCATTCTAAGAATTCTATGCATTCTATGCATTATAAGAATTCTAAGAATTCTAAGAACTATAAGAATTCTAAGAATTCTAAGAATTCTAAAAATTCCGTGAATTCTATGAATTATAAGAATTCTAAGAATTCTAAGAATTCCGTGAATTCTAAGAATTCCTTGAGTTCTATGCATTCTAAGAATTCCGTGAATTCTATGCATTCTAAGAATTCCGTGAATTCTATGCATTCTAAGAATTCTAAGAATTCCGTGAATTCTATGCATTCTATGCACTTCTGGGATGATTCAAATTCAATTCTTTAAATTAATTGAATTTATTGAATTCTTTGATGTAATTTAATTTTAGGAATGAATCGAATTTTATGAATTCTTGAAGTCTGTGAATTCTATGAATTGCATAAATTTTAAGAATTTTGTAAAATATATCAATTCCGTGAATATTATAAACGACTTGAATTCTATGTATTCAGTGAATTCTATGAATTTCGTACATTCTAAAAATGTCTTGAATTTTCCTTATTCTTTGAATTACCTCAATTAATAGAATTCTTTGAGTTCCTGAAATTATTGAAATTCCTTAAATTCAATTGAATTATCCTAATTTCTGGAATTCATTAAACTATTCTAATTTCTTGAATTCCATTATTTTCGTGAATCCCTTAAATTATATGAATTACTTAAATTTTATGAATACCATGAATTTGATGCATTCTATGCACTTCTAAGAATTTTTTAAATTCCTTAAATTCTTTTTTAATTCTTTGAATTCTTCTAAATTCTTTAAAATCGTCCAAATTATGAAAATTCCTTGAAATTACTTGAATTGTCGGACTTCCATGAATTTTTTGATTTCTCTGAAATACTCGATTTATTCTCAAAAACTAAGAATTCTAAGAATTCCGTGAATTCTATGCATACTTGCACTCCTGGGATGATTTAAATTCCTTGAATTCTTCAAAATATTTGAATTTATTGAATTCTTTGATATAATTGAATTTTCTGAATGCCTCGAATTTTATGAAATCTTGAATTACGTGAATTCTCCGAATTGCATGAATTCTAAGAATTTTTTGAAATTATTGAAATTCCTTAAGTTCATTGAATTATGTTAATTTCTGGAATTCTTTGATTCCTTGAATCAAGACTGATTGAATCCTAATTCCTTGAATTCCATTATTTCTGTGAATTCCTTGAATTATACGAATTCCCTAAATTTGATGTATTCCTTAAATTCCGTAAATTCCATGAATTTCATGCATTCTATGCCCTCCTAAGAATTATTAAAATTTCTTAAATTCTTCTTAAATTCTTGGAATTATTTATATTATCTGCATTTCTTGAATTCTTTGATTTACTTGAACTATCAGTATTCTTTGAATTCCGTGAATTTTATGAATTGCATAATTCCATAAATTTCGTGAATTCCATGCCAAAACTTCTTGGAATTATTCTGAATTACTAAAATTATTTAAATTCCTTGAATTCTATGAATTCCATTAATTTTTTTATTCATAGAATTCCGTGAATTTTATAAATTTCGTGAATTTACAAAATTTCGTAAAATTCTATGAATGTCGCGAATTCTATTATTCAGTGAATTATATGACTTCCGTAAATTTTGAGAAAATCCCAAAACTTCTTGAATTCTCTAAATTATTTGAATTTATTGAATTCTTTTATGTAATTCAATTTTCTGAATAAATCATATTTTATGAATTCTTGAATTCCGTGAATTCTATGAATTGCGTGAATTCTAAGAATTTTGTAAATACTATGAGTAATATATTCTAATAATTCTAATTCTAAAATATTTGAGTTCTAATCCTGATATTTTCTAAAAATTTCTTGAATTCTCCTTAGTCTTTGAATTACTTCAATTCTTAGAATTCTTCGAATTCCTGAAATTATTGAAATTCCTTAAATTCATTCAATATTCTTAATTTCTGAAATTCTTTTAATTATCCTGAATCCCTGAAATTAAAATTGAAATCAATTAAATTCATTGAATTATCTTAATTTCTGGAATTCTTTGAATTATCTTTATTCCCTGATTTTCGTTACATCTATGAATCTCTTGAATTATATGAATTGCTTAAATTTGATGAATTCCTTGATTACTTTTAATCACTTGTATTCTTAAAATTCCTGGGATTCTTTGAATCAATTAAATGCTCTAAATTCCTGGAATGCTTTGAATTACTTAAATTCTCTGAATTCTCAGAATTCCTTGAAATCTTTAAATTTTTCCAACCCTAGAAATTTCTGGAATTCTTTTAATTACTTGATTTCTCCAAATTGCTGGAATTCTTTAAATTACTTGAATTCGTGAAATTCTTTAAATTATTTGAACACTTTGGATTTCTGAAATTCTTTGAATTACTGAAATTCTCTAAACTCCTGGAATTACGTAAATCACTTAAACTCTATAAATGTCTGAAATCATTTCAATCACCTGAATTCGCTAAATTCCTGGAATGCTTTGAAGTACTTGAATTCTCTAAATTTTCAGAATTCCTTGAATTCTTTAAATTTTTCCAACTCTCGAAATTCCTGGATTTTTTAAATCACTTATGTTCTATAAATTCCTCGAATCCTTTGAATCACTTGAATTCTCTAAATTCCTGGAATTTTTTATATTACTTGAATTCTCTGAATTCCCAGAATTCCTTGAATTCTAAGAATTTCTTGAATTCCCAGAATTCCTTGAATTCTTTAAATTTTTAAAACTCTCGAAATTCCTGGAATTCTTCAAATTACTTAAATTCTCCAAATTGCTGGAATTCTTTAAATTACTTGATGTCTCTGAATTCCTGGAATTCTTCAAATTTTTCGAACTCTCTGAATTTCTAGAATTCTTTCAATTACTGAAATTCTTTAAATTCCTGGAGTTCTTTATATTACTTAAATTCTATGAATTCCTGGAATACTTTGAATCACTTGTATTCTCTGAATCACTGGAATTCTTTAAATTGCTTGAATTCTCTAATTCCTTGAATTTCTTTAATTATCTAAAGTTCTAATATTTCTAAATTTCCATAAATTTCTAAAATTCCCTATATTTCTTAAATTTCCTGATATTCTAGAATTTTCCAAAATCTTTGACTTCTTGTAAATATTTAAATTCCCCGAATTTATTAAATTTAACTTGTTTAAATTGTTTTAATTTCATTAAGATCCCTGAAATGGACTACATACTTTCAGGGCTTTTAAGGCCCTAATTTATTTGAATTATCTGAAATCTTTGAATTCGCCGAATTCCTCAATTCTTTGACTATCGTGAATTCCTTGAATTCTCGAAATTCCTTGAATTCTCAAAATTCCTTAAATTCCCGAAATTCCTTGCATTCTCGAAATTTCTTGAATTCTCGAAATTTCTTGACTTTCCCTGATTCTCTAAAATCTGAAAAGTCTTAGGAATGCTTCGAATTGACGAAATTCTCTAAATTACTCAA
This sequence comes from Druon quercuslanigerum, assembly GCA_010014905.2. Lineage (NCBI taxonomy): Eukaryota > Metazoa > Arthropoda > Insecta > Hymenoptera > Cynipidae > Druon > Druon quercuslanigerum. Next base: position 7,549,843 of record JAAAKG020000008.1, on the reverse strand, counting down.
ATTATTTGAATTCCGTAAATTCCACGAATATAATGCTTTCTATGTCCTCCTGAAAATTATTCAAATTCCTTAAATTCTTTTGAAATTTTTTTACTTATTTGAGTTATATGCATTTCTTGAATTCTTTGATTAACTTGAACTATAGGTATTCTTTGAATTCCGGGAATTTTATGAATTGCATAGCTCCATGAATTTCGTGAATTCTATGCCAAAATTTCTTGAATTAATCTGAATTCCTAAAAATATTCAAATTCCTTGAATTGAATTGCCCGAATTTTTTTGAATTCTTTTATTTCTTCGAACCTTTTAATGACTTTCATTTCTTAAATTCTTGGAAATCCTCAAACTTTTAAAATTGCTGGAATTCTTCGAATGCTTTGAATTATTTGAATTCCGCACGAAATGGATAAAATTGTAAGGAATTCGGATAACGAGAGGAATTCGGGAGAATTGAAAGGATTTCAAGAAAGTTCAATTAATGGAAAAAAGTGCTTTTTTTATCATGGTTTTTTAGTTTTCTATGACAGGATTTTTGAGAAAAAAGAATTGAGGATGTTAAAGGAATTCAGAAAATTAAGTTTTCCTAGGAATTCGGAGAATTTCAGGAAATTCGAAAAATTTAGGTAATTTGAGGAATTCCTGAATTTTAAGAAATTCAGAGTCCTTAGCAAATTCAAGGAATTAAAGAGATTTTCAAGAATTTCAGAACACTTACCGAGAATTTAAAGAATTTATAAAATTTATTATATTAGAAAATTTCATGGAATTTTGAAAATGCAGAGAACAAAAAGATTTTTTGGGGATTTAGAGATTGTCAGTAATTTGGGCTATTCAGTTTGTTCAAGAAATTCCGCGAATTCAAGGATTTTCGCGAATTGAGAATATTGAACATTTTAAATTTCCTAAATGCTAGAAATTTTCTGAAATCTTGGAATTTTTCTATTTTTCTGAATTCATCTAAAATTATTCATTTCTCTGAATTCTCTTTATTTTCTAAATTCTCTATATTCCCTGAATTCCTTCAAAAATTTATTTCCCTGAAGTCATTTAATCACTCATATTTTCTAAATTCCCGGAAGTGATTAGAATGAAGATTATTGAAAAAATTCAGAAATTGCTAAGGTTTCAATGAATTGAGATAATTGAAAGAATTCTAAGGAATTCAGAGGAATTCACTAAAGTTAAAAGAACTCAGAGTGTTTTTTCTAAACAGAGAGATCGTTTTATGTGTTTGAATATTAGACAAGAACAAAATAAATTTTTCCATGATTAGTAATTTCAATGAAATATTTTAAAAAGTGTACACTTTATTATTTTTCTTTAAAAAAATATTTTTGCAGTTTGTTGCAGTTTTAGAAATCTCCGTTTTTGCGAAACGACACTAAACCTCCTTACGTAACTTTTCTAGCGATGATTTTCACAAGGTTCAAGAACGAAAATGTCGTTCTGACAACGCTAGATCGTAAATCTAAAGTTAAGTTCGCGTACCGTGGCAGTTTACAAATAGAATACAATTCTCTGTCCGTTAGAGGAGAGACGTTGAAAATTGAGTAAAATGGAAAAAAGTGCTGAATACTGCAAGATCTTGATGTTGCAGTGCGTAAGTGGAAAAAGACAGTTACGAAAAGTCCGCTTGGGAACTCGAGTCTTCTATCCGTACATTCTAAATGAGAGACAGAATTTAGGAATTCAAATTTACATCTGCAGAGAAATTGCAACCTTTCAATTTCCTATCATCTTCACTCTTTTTCCGCTTTTTTTCAGAAAATCTAGGAAAAACTGAAAATGAGAGCTGATGCATCAGCAAGATCATGACGGTGCAGTGCACAAGTGGAAAAAGACAGTCACGAAAATCCAACTGAGCAACTTGACTCTTTCGTTTTTAGATTATAAATAAAAAACAGAATTTGAGACTTCAAAAGTATTTTTTTACAGTTTTTTCGCATTTCCCATTGCCTCCTATCAACACCTCTTTAGAGATTTTTCTAGAAATTCTAGAAAAAAAAAACTGTGCAGATATTCAAATGCGTCAGCAAGTGCTATTGCGTTTTATTTACTACCGATGCAATTGTTTGTTGGCGACAGCAGAGAAATTTACACCAGTAATAAAAAAAACGTTTTGTGCAGAAGTCTCTATGACTTTCTATCTTGATATAATCAGTACGTCCCATGGGAAAAAATTAATTTCCTTTCCAGGCATTCTTGACCATTGACAAAATCACCCTAGTGTGATCCACAACATTATTAATTGCCAAAATTCTTTTTTTCCAAGTTTTCATTTGTTCCTGCAATCATGAGAATTCCTTGAATTCTTTGAATTCCTTGAATTATTTCCATTTCCTAAAGTTACTGAATTCCTGGAATTATCTTCAACCCTAAAATTTCAGAATTCCTGGAATTATTCAAGTTCCTTAAATTCTTTTAATTCATCGAACTATCTCAATTCCTGATACTCTCAAAATTCTTTTAATTAATTACATTACTTGAATTCTTTTGATTCCATGAATTATCAGAATTTTATTATCTGAATTATCTGAATTCTTTCATTATCTCAATTCCTGGAATTCTTTGATTTATTTGAATGATCGCAATTCATTGAATTTTTTTAATTCTTTGAATTATCTTAATTCTTTATATTCTTTGAATTCCGTAATTTGTCTCAATACCTTGAATTCTTTCAATTTATTGATTCATCTAAATTCCTTCAATTTTGTGCATTCTTCGAATTATCTGAATTCCGTAAATTATTTAAATTTCTAGAACTCTCTCGATTCTTTGAACTATTTCTATTATTTTACGACTATTTCTACTATTTTTGATAAACGAATTCTTTAAATTCCTGGAATAATTTGAATTACTTGAATTCTCCGAATTCCTGGAATTCTTTGAATTACTTGAATTCTCCAAATAGCTGGAATTCTTTGAATTACTTGAATTCTTTAAATTATGCAATTCTCTAAACTTCTGGAATTTTCTAAATCACTTAAATTCTACGAATTCCTGGAATCCTTTAAATCAATGCAATGCTCTAAATTCCTGGAATGCTTTAAATTACTTAAATTCTCTGAACTCTCAGAATTCCTTGAATTCTTTAAATTTTTCCAACTCTCGAAATTCCTGGAATTTTTTTAATCACTTAAATTCTGTACATTTCTGAAATCCTTTGAATCACTTGAATTCTCTAAATTCCTGGAATTCTTCAAATTAATTGAATTCTCCAAATTGCTGGAATTCTTTGAATTAATTGAATTCTCTGAATGCCTAGAATTTTTTAATTACTGCACTTCCTTAAATCCTTTGAATCACTTAAATTCTCTAAATTCCTGGAATTCTTTGAATTACTTGAATTCTCGAAATTCTCAGAATTACTTAAATTTTTTAAATTTTTACAACTCTCGAAATTCCTGGAATTTTTTGAATTACTGAAATTCTCTAAACTCCTGGAAATTTTTAAATAACTTAAATTCTATTAATTCCTTGAATCCTTTAAATCACTTGAATTCCCTATATGTTTTGAATTTTTTGAATTACTTGAATTCTCCAAATTCCTGAAATTCTTTGTATTATTTGAACTTTCTGAATTTCTGAAATTCTTGAAATTACTGAAATACTTACTGAATTACTTAAATTCTCTGAATTCTCAGAATTCCCTGAATTCTTTAAATTTTTTGCAACTCTCGAAATTCCTAGATTTTTTTAAATCAATTAATTTCTATGAATTCCTGGAATCCTTTGAATCACTTGAATTCTTTAAATTTCTGGAATTTCTTCAAATTACATGAATTCTCTGAATTCTCAGAATTCTTTGAATTACTTGAATTTTCTGAATTCTCAGAATTCCTTGAATTCTTTAAATTTTTCGAACTCTAAAAATTCCTGGAATTCTCTGAATTACTTAAATTGTCCAAATTGCTGGAATTCTTTGAATTACTTGAATTCTCTGAATTTCTGGAATTTGTTATATTATTTGAACATTGTGAATTTCTGAAATTCTTTGAATTACTGAAATTTTCTAAACACCTGGAATTCTTTATATCACTTAAATTCTCCAAATTCCTGGAATTCTGTGATCACCTTGAATTCTCTGAATTTTTAGAATTCCTTGAATTCTTTAAATTACTTGATTTCTCTGAATTTCTGGAATTCTTTAATTTTTTCGAACTCTCTGAATTTCTGGAATTCTTTAAATTACTGAAATTCTTTAAATTCCTGGAGTTATTTAAATCACTTGAATTCTGTGAATTCCTGGAATTCTTTAAATCACTTGTATTCTCTGAATTCCTGGAATTCTTTAAATTGCTTGAATTCTCTAAATCCTTGAATTTATTTAATTAATTAAAGTCCTAATATTTCTAAATGACCCTAAATTTCCAAAATTCCCTATATTCCTTAAACCTCCGGATATTCTAGAATTTCCTGAGATCCTAGAAATCTCTACATAATTTAATTATCTGAATTCCATGAATGCCCTGTAATCCTTAAATTCTTTAAATCCTTTAAACCCTTTGAGTTATTTGAATAAATTTTATTCTTCGAATTCCATAAAATCTTCATTTCCAGGAACTCATTCTGAAATCGCTGAAATCCATTGAATTGTCTAAAATCTTTGATTTCTTGGAAATTCTTAAATTCCCTGAATTTATTAAATTTAAATTACCTTAATTGTTTAAAATTCTTCAAGATCCTCGGAATGGACTACATACGTTCCAAGCCCTTATTTATTTGAATTATCAGAAATCTTTAAATTCAGCGAATTTCTTAATTAATCTGAAATTTTCCTCAATTCTTTGACTGTCGTGAATTTCTTGTATTCTCGAAATTTTTTGAATTGTCCTGATTCTCTAAAATCACAAAGTCTAAGGAATACTTCGAATTGACGAAATTTTCTAAATTAGTTAAATCATTTGAATTCCATAAATTGCATAAATTCTATTATTTTTCTGAATTCCTAGAATTCCTAGAATTACTGAGTTCCTAAAATTCAGGAAATCTAGGTAATACAGGGAATGTACAGAATTCCGAAAATTCAAGGTGTCTAGGGAGTTCCTGAAATTCAGGAAATTAAGTGTATTTAGGCAATTCATGAAACTTAGGACTTTCGAGAAATTCAGAAAATTCAATGAAATCAGGAACTTCAAGGAATTCTGGAAATCCATGTAATTCACGGGATTCATAAAATTCATGGAATTCAGAAAATTCAGAAATTTCACGGAATTTCCCCAGAAATCCTTGAATTTCCTGAATTCCCGTAATACTCTGAATTCCCTCAAATTCCCGAATTCCCAGAATTGATTCCCGAATTTCCCTAAAATTGATATCCTTCCCGATAATTTATGCATGAAAATTGACGAAACAAAGAATAAAGTCCTCTCCTCGGACCCTTTCGTTCCACTTTTTTTTGGGGTTGTCTGGCTTCGGCAGCGCGACTAATCTCCGATAGGATAGGATCGGATCGGATCCATCAATCTAGATTATAATTAATTGATAGTGGGACCCACCCCCTGCGGTGGGTGGCACTGGCATCCAGAATTGGGCGAAGAGTGAGTGAGCGAGTGAGCGAGGGTGGTGGTACTCTATTCTCTATTCCAGCTATTGCACCCGGTATTACGCCGGTCGTTCGGTCGGTCGGTCGGTCGGTCTGTCTGACTGTTGTCGACTCTTTATCGCGCCCCCGGTGAGTCGTCTTATGCATCTTTCATGAGGCAACCATCCAAGGGGTCCAGTTCGTAAACCGTATACTTATAGTACTACGTACCATCCACGCGTGCAGCTCTCTTCTCTTTTCTTCTCCTCTCTTCTCTTTTCTTCTCTTCTCTTCTCTTCTCTTCACTTCTCTTCTCTTCTCTTCTCTTCTATTCTGTTCTGTGTTTTATGTGTACACTGTATACGAATAAACACACGTAACACTAATACAAACCCATTTCAAGACAACCATTCCATACCAAAACCCTCGCTCATTCTTAGCCTCTATCGAGATCATACCGACCCACCCCATGGACACCATGGACACCATGGACCCCATGAAGAACACTGAGGAAACGCTTTCCTTTGTCCAATTCCAAATGAACGCTCGCTGACTTTTCAAAATTCGGAAGTAGAATCATCATTCTTAAACGAATATTAAGAAGTCTTATTACTCTGAGTGCGGTAACAACATTAATGGTATTTTCAAAAATTTCTTTATTCAGAAAGAATTCAGAGAATTCAAGGAATACAGAGAATTCAGAGAATTCGAAAAGTTCAAAGAATTTATAGAATTCAAGCAATTTATAAAATTCAAAGAATTTGGAAATTCTAAGAGGTTAAAAAATTAAACAAATTCTGAGAATTAAAGGGAGTCAGATAAATTAGGGAATTTAATGAATTCAAGGAATTCCAAGAATTTAAGGAATTTAAAGAATTCAAGGAATTCTGAGAATTGAAGGAATTCATAGAATTCAAGGAATTCTGAGAATTTAAGGAATTCATAGAATTCAAGGAATTCTGAGAATTGAAGGAATTCATAGAATTCAAGGAATTCTGAGAATTGAAGGAATTCATAGAATTCAAGGAATTAATGAAATTCAAAGAATTTGGAAATTCTATCAGGTTAGAGAATTAAACAAATTCAGAGAATTAAAGAGAATCAGATCAATTAGGGAATTTAATGAATTTGAGGAATTTAAAGAATTCAAGGAATTCTGAGAATTGAAGGAATTCATAGAATTCAAGGAATTCTGAGAATTGAAGGAATTCATAGAATTCAAGGAATTAATGAAATTCAAAGAATTTGGAAATTCTATCAGGTTAGAGAATTAAACAAATTCAGAGAATTAAAGAGAATCAGATCAATTAGGGAATTTAATGAATTTGAGGAATTTAAAGAATTCAAGGAATTCTGAGAATTCAAGAAATTAAGGTTATTCAAGAAATACATAGAATTAGAAAAGTTGGAAGAATTCATAGAATTCATGTAATTAATAAAATTCAAAGAATTTGGAAATTCTAAGAGGTTAGAGAACTAAACATATTCTGAGAATTAAAAAAAATCAGATCAATTAGGGAATTAAATGAATTCAAGGAATTTAAAGAATTCAAGGAATTCCAAGACTGCAAGGAATTCTGAGAATTCAAGGGATTCTGAGAATTCAAGAAATGAAGATGATTCAAGAAATACAGAGAATTCGAAAAGTTCAAAATATTCATAGAATTCAAGAATTTAATTAAATTCAAAGAATTTGGAAATTCTAAGAGGTTAGAGAATTAAAGAAATTCTGAGAATTAAAGAGAATCAGATCAATTAGGAAATTTAATGAGTTCAAAGAATTTAAAGAATTCAAGGAATTCTGAGAATTCAAGAAATTAACATAATTCAAGTAATACAGAGAATTCGAAAAGTTTAAAGAATTCATAGAATTCAAGGAATTTAAAGAATTCAAGGAATTTAATGAATTCAATGAATTTAAAGAATTCAAGGGATTCCGAGAATTCAAGGAATTTAAAGAATTCAAGGAATTTAAAAAATTCAAGGAATTTAAAGAATTCAAGGAATTTAAAGAATTCAAGGAATTTAAAGAATTCAAGGAATTCTGAGAATTCGAGGAATTCTGAGAATTAAAGAAATTAAGAAAATTCAAGGAATTCAGAGAATTCAAGAAAAACAGACAATTCAATGAATTGTAGAATTCAGAGAATTGTAATATTTCAATGAATTAACAGAATTCAGAGACTTCAAAGGGTTTAGAGAATTTAAAGAATTTCTTCTTCATTAGTTTTACTTTCTTGAAATCGTATGTGTGCCTTTAAATTTGTTGAACTATCCGAATTATTTTAAATTATCTGCATTCCTCGAATTCTTCTAAGTTTCTAGAATTTTAAATTTTGTGAATTCGTCTAAATTTCCTGAATCTCTTGCCTTCCTATGAACTTCTTCGAATTCCCTGAATTCAGAGATTTCCCGACCTTACAGGTATTCCAAAATAATTTAAAAAATAAATAAATTTATTTATAAATAAAATTCAGGAAGTACAAATAATTCAATAAATTTAGGTCCTTAAGCAATTAAAAGAATTGAGAGCATTTAGGGAATACAAGGGATTACGGAAAGTCAAGAAGCTGATAAAATTCTAGAAATGGAGGAAATACAGAAAATTACAAGAATTCGAAAAATTGAGGGAATTTAGGAAATTCCTAGAATTCAGCAAGTTCCTAGAATTCAGAAAATCCAGTTAATACAGGTAATGTACAGAATTCCGAAAATTCAGTGTGTGTAGGGAATTTCTAAAATTAAAGAAATTAAGTGTATTTAGGCAATTCATGGAATACAGGACTTTCAAAAAATGCAGAAAATTCTATGAAATCAGGAAATTCAAGAAATTCTGGAGATCCATGGAATTCACGGGATTCATAAAATTCATGGAATTCAACAAATTCAGAAATTTCACAAAATTCAGAAAATTCTGTGAATGACTGATTGAATTAAGAAAATTCAAGGTATTCAAGGAATCCATGGAATTCAGGAAATTGAGGAGTTTCATTGAATCAATGGAATTCAGTGAATTAAAGTTATTCAGGAAAATGATGAAATTCAGGGAAATCAGGACTTTTGATAAAATCAGGAAATTTAAGAAATTGAGGGAATTTAGAAAATGCAAAAATTTCAAGGAATTCAGAAAATTTATAGAATTCCGGAAATCCAGGAAAACTAGGGAATTCACGGAAATCAGGAAATTTCAGGTATTCAGGAAATTAATAGAATCAAGAAAATTCAAGCTATTCAGGACATTTAGGAAATTAATAAAGTTCCAGAAAGAAATTCAAGGAGTTTAGGAGAATTGTGGAATTCATGAAATTTACTAAATCCAAAGTATTCAGGAAATTCCGTGAATGCATGGAAATCAGGAAATTAAGGGCATTTTCGGAGAAGTCAGAAAATTAAAAAAAAATCAAGGAATTAATTATGTACAGGAAGTTCCACGAATTAAAAAAATTAAGGAAATTGAGGGAATTTAGGAAAATCAGGACATTTAAGAAATTCAGGATATTCGAAAATTTCAGGAAATTCAAGAAATTGAGGGAATTCCGAAAATGCAAAAATTTCAAGAAATTCAGAAAATTCGTAGAATTCCGGAAATCCAGGTAAACCAGGGAACTTTCGGGAATCAGGAAATTGCAGGTATTCAGGAAATTTATAGAATCAGGATAATATAAGGAATTCAGGACATTTAAGAAATTCAGAAAGTTCAAAGATTTTAGGAAATTCAAGGAGTTTAGGAGAATGGTGGAATTCATGAAATTTATCAAATTTAAAGAATTCAGGAAATTCTGTGAACACATGGAAATTAGGAAATTGAGGGTATTTTCGGAGAATTCAGAGAATTTAGGGAATTCAAGGAATTCCGAGAATTCAGAGAATTCAAGGAAATAAGGAATTCAAAGAATTTCGAGAAGCGAAGTAATGCAGAGATTCCAAGAAATTCCGAGACTTTAAGAATTTAAAGGGATCAGAAGTATCCAAGGAATCCCGAGATTCCAAAGAATTTGAAGAGTTCAAAAAATTTATAGGATTCAAGGAGTTTAAAGAATTTAACAAATGCAGAGACCGTATGGAATTCAGAGAATTAAAGGCATTTACAGTTCAGGGAATTCAGAAAATTGAAAAAATTCCGAAAATTAAAGGAAATAAGGAATTCAAAGAATTTCGAGAAGCGATGTAATTCAGAGAATTCAAGAAATACAGAGAATTCAGATAATTCGAAAAGTTTAAAGAATTCATAGAATTCAAGGAATTATTAAAATTCAAGGAATATGAAAATTCAAAGAGGTTAGAGAATGAAACAAATTCTGAGAACAAAAGAGAATCAGATAATTTAGGGAATTTAATGAATTTAAGGAATTTAAAGAATTCGAGGAATTCCGAAAATTCAAGAAATTTAAAGAATTTAAGGAATTCCGAAAATTCAAGAATTCATAGGGATCAGGAGTATCGAAAGAATTCCGAGATTATAAGGAATTTTAATAGTTTAAGTAATTTAGAGGATTCAGAGGGTTCAAAGAATTTAACAACTGTAGAGACCTTATGGAATTCGGAGAATTCAAGGCATTAACAGTTTAGCGAATTCAGAAAATAAAAGGAATTCCAAAAATAAAAGGAAATTAGGGAGTTCAAAGAATTCCGAGAGGAAAAAGAATTTAGAGAATTCAAGAAATACAGAGAATTCAGAGAATTTGAAAAGTTCAAAGAATTCAGAGAATTCGAAAAGTTCAAAGAATTCATAGAATTCAAGGAATTAATAAAATTCAAAGAATTTGGAAATTCAAAGAAGATATAGATTTAAACAACTTCTGAGAATTAAAAAAATTAGATTATTCAGGGAATTTAATTAATTCAAGAAATTTAAAGAATTCAAGAAATTTCGAGAATTCAAGGAATTCAGAAAATTTAAGGATTTTTGATAATTCAAGGAATTCTGAGAATTCAAGGAATCCAGAGAATTCAAGGAATCCAGAGAATTCAAGGAATCCAGAGAATTCAAGGAATTTAGAGAATTCAAGGAATTCAGAGAATCCAAGGAATTCAGAGAATTCAAGGAGTTCAGAGAATTCAAGGAGTTCAGAGAATTCAAGGAATTCAAAGAATTCAAGAAATACAGACAGTTCAATGAATTCATGGAATTCAGAAAATTGTAATAATTCAATGAATTAAAAGAATTCAGAGACTTCAAAGGGTTTAAAGGATTTAGGGAATTCAACGAATTTACGAAATTCCGGGGATTCAAGGAATTAAAAAAATTAAAGGAATTAAACGATTTTAAAGTATTCAGAGAAATCAATTACTTATCAAAAATAAATTTTTTTGAAGAATTCAGAGATTAGAAGGTTTGCGGGAATTCAAAAGGCTTTAGGAATTAACATAATTCAAGGAGTTAAAGGACTTTCGAATATGAAGTTTATTTCAGAAAATTCCAGGATTTCAGGGAATTCAGGAAATTCAAGAATTTCAAGGAATTCAGGAAATTCAAGAATTTCAGGAAATTCAAGAATTTCAGGAAATTCAAGAATTTTAGAGAATTTCATGGTTTAATACAACTTAAAGAAAGCAGGTCATTCATAGAATTCAGATATTTTTAGAACTTAAGAAATGGTAAAAAATTTATAGATTTCTAGAAATTCAGAAATTTTTATAAATTCATAAAATTTGAGGAATTTGAGAATTTTAGGGAGCTTAGAGCAGTTTGTGAATTTCAGAGCATTTGCAGAACTCTTTAAATTATAGGAATTCAGAATATTCAATGGTTTCAGAAAATTCAAGTTTTCAGGACAATGAGAGATTTCAATGAATTCACTAAATCCATAGCCCTCAAGAAATACCGAAAATTTTAAGTGATACAGATAGGGGAAGACATTGAGATTTCAAAAATTATTGCTTCAGATGTTTTGAACCTGATTTCTGGAAAATTGGCGACTGGCTCCTTCATCAAAGCACACCTGCTCATGCAGAAATTTCTGGTGAAACACCAGAAATTGCACAAACACTTTTTACATCTTCAGTGATTTCAGACTTTTTCTCAAATTCAAGTATCCTCTAAACGAGAAGGAAATTTACTTTGTGACTTTAAAGACTTTCTGGAGAGACAGTGTAAAATTAAAATAAACCAGTCGAAACAATCACTTACGTTCTTTCATAAAATAAAAATAAAAAGCACACTAAAGGAACATCCCTTTGATAGAGATTCAATACGCTTAGTTTTTACTCGCGTGATAAAACAGATCGTGAACGCTTATCTCCTTTTTTATTGTGAAGAATAGCAAGCGGATCTGAATCGGTAAAACAGAGTAGCCGTTTATGATTTTTCTATTGAAGCGTAACTAGGTGGCACGCGAGTTGGCAAGGGTAATAAAGTCGTTTACGCGGCAGCTAACCGCATCGCGAGTTCAGTCCGGGCTGCGTGCGTTTACCGTTTACTATCTGCGTTACAACCGGTCGTAGACATAAATCGCTTTACGATCTGTCGCTAAAACGGATTTCATGCGAAAGTAGGTGCATTCGTATAGCGGCGCGAATTTATCTCGCTCCTCGCGAGCTGATAACTCGACATTTTTCATTTGATTGTCTTTACTTTTATTCTTTGAACGTTCAGATATCGAGAAGTCGTGTCTCCTTCGAATAAGTGGAAACAGCCGGCTCTTTTTCTCGCCACTTCAACCTCTTTCTTTCCTCAGCGTCTTCTTGCAAGTATCGCGTTTAACGAGCAAGTAAAGCTCGGTTCTTTAAGGGCCAAACAAATCGCGCGAAATGTGTGTAAGTCTCGTAAACTGTCTTGTAGATCCGCAATAATGAGAAGAAGCACACTGGAGAAACAGCATTTTTTAATAAAGGAATTTTATACATTTCTTCATTTAACTTAAAAAATTTAATGCGCTTATTTTAGTATTAATGCCCAAATGTCCAAAAAATATGTTATCGATTTTCACTGGGGGGGGGGGGGGGGTTTTCACACGATCTGTTCGAAAAATGACTAGCGCCCATACAGATGAGGCCTTGCATGAACTATGTTGCCAATTGGAGGGGACATGGAGAGGCCAAATGTAAAAATTGCAGAATTGACGAAGAACCTAAAAATGATAACAAGGGAAATTCAAAGTATTCAAGAAATGCAGAGAATTCGAAGAATACACACAATTTCAGAAATTGAAGAACTCAATTCACAGAATTCAAGGAATTCAGAGAATTTACGAAATTTACAGAGTTTACGAAATTCAGAGAATTTAAGGATTTGAGAGTTTTGAGATTTCAGAGAAAACAAAAAATTCATTAAATTTGGAGAAGTCAAGGAATTTAGAGTTCAGATAAGTTTAGGAATCTAGAAAATTTAAGGAAATTAATGCAATTAATCCAAAGAATTCCGAGAATTCAAGGAATCCAAAGAATTCGGAGAATTCAAGGAATCCAAAGAATTCGGAGAATTCAAGGAATCCAAAGAATTCAGAGAATTCAAGGAATCCAAAGAATTTAGAGAATTCAAGGAATCCGAAGAATTCGGAGAATTCAAGGATTCCAAAGAATTCGGAGAATACAAGGAATCCAAAGAATTCAGAGAATTCAGAGAATTCTAGGAATCCAAAGAATTCGGAGAATTCAAGGAATCCAAAGAATTTGGAGAATTCAAGGAATCCGAAGAATTCGGAGAATTCAAGGATTCCAAAGAATTCAGAGAATTCAAGGAATCCAAAGAATTTGGAGAATTCAAGGAATCCGAAGAATTCGGAGAATTCAAGGATTCCAAAGAATTCGGAGAATACAAGGAATCCAAAGAATTCAGAGAATTCAGAGAATTCTAGGAATCCAAAGAATTCGGAGAAATCAAGGAATCCAAAGAATTTGGAGAATTCAAGGAATCCAAAGAATTCAAGGAATCCAAAGAATTCAGAGAATTCAGAGAATTCAAGGAATCCAAAGAATTCGAAGAATTCAAAGAATCCAAAGAATTCGGAGAATTCAAGGAATCCAAAGAATTCAGAGAATTCAAGGAATCCAAAGAATTCGGAAAATTCAAGGAATCCAAAGAATTAAGAAAATTCAGAGAATTCAAGGAATCCAAAGAATTCGGAGAATTCAAGAAATCCAGAGAATTCGGAGAATTAAAGGAATCCAAAGAATTCGGAGAATTCAAGGAATTTAGAATTTAGACGTTTCAGAGAATTAAGGCATCCAGAGTTTAGAAAATTCAGAGAAACCAAGAAATTCATGGAATGCGGATAATTCAAGGATTTGAGAGTTCAGAGACTTTAATGAATTCTGAGAATTCGAAGAATTCAAAGAATTTTACAAATTTAGATAATTCAAGAAATTTGTAGAAATCAAGAAATTCATAGAATTCAAAGTAGTCAGGAAATTCACAGTGGAGGGAATTCAGAGAAATCAAGCAATTTGTGGAATACGGAGAATTCAAGGAATTCAGAGTTTATAGACTTTAAAGAATTCGGAGAATTCGAAGAGCTGAAAGAATTTTAGGAACTTGGAGAATTCAAAGAATTCATAGAATTCACAGAATTCAAAGAATTCATAGAATTTACAGAATTCAAAGAATTCATAGAATTCACAGAATTCATAAAATTCAAAGAATTCCTAGAATTAACAGAATTCATAAAATCTAAAGAATTCATAGAATTCAAAGAATTTAGAAAATTCACAGTGTAGGGAATTCAGAGAAATCATGCAATTCATGGAATACGAAGAGTTCCAGGGATTCAGATTTCAGAGACTTTAACGAATTCTAACAATCCGAAGAGGTCAAAGAATTTGAGGAATTCAGAGAATGCAAGAAATTTACAGAATTCAAGAAATTCATAGAATTCAAAGTAGTCAAGAAATTCACAGTTTAGGGAAATCAGAGAAAGCAAGCAATTCATGGAGTACGGAGAATACAAGGAATTCAGAGTTAAGAGACTTTAACGAATTCTGAGAATTCGAAGAGTTTAACGAATGTTAGGAATTTAGAGAATTCAAGAAATGTAAAGAATTCAAGAAAATCATACAATTCAAAGAATTTATGGAATTCAAAAAATTCATAGAATTAAAAGAATTCATAGAATTAAAAGAATCCATAGAATTGAAAAAATTTATAGAATTAAAAGAATTCATAGAATTCAAAGAATTCATAGAATTCAAAGAATTCATAGAATTCAAAGAATTCAAAGAATTCATGGAATTCAAAGAATTCATGGAATTCAAAGAATTCATGGAATCCAAAGAATTCATGGAATTCAAAGAATTCATGGAATTCAAAGAATTCATGGAATTCAAAGTATTCATGGAATTCAAAGAATTCATGGAATTCAAAGTATTCATGGAATTCAAAGAATTCATGGAATTCAAAGAGCTTAGGAAATTCACATTGTAGGAAATTCAGAGAAACCATGCATTTCATTAAATACGGAGGATTCAAGGAATTCAGAGTTTAGAGACCTAAGTAGTTAATGAATTCGTAGAATTTCAAGGGTTCAAAAAATTCAGAAAATTCGAAGGGTCCAGAGATTTGAAGAAATTCATAGAATTTTAACAGAGTGTCTACTCTATCTGAAAAACCTGGAAAACCTGGAATTGGGTTTTCTTTTTAATTGCATTATAAAATTGAACAAAGATGACTCTTTATTCGTAAAAGTAACTTTATATCACTGTACTTAAGTATTTGGATAAAAACTTGCTTTTTTGTTGTTGTTATAAATGAATTTTCTTAACTGAAAATTTAACTATTCTAATTTTGGTTGAACATTAAACACTTTCTTTGAAAATTCATGTATTTTGTTAAGAATTCGTACTTCTTGGTAAAACATTAATGTTCTTCACTAAAAATGCATTGTTTGAAAATTCATCTGTTTGATTGAAAACTTGTCCGTCTATTCTTCTCAAATTATTTCTTTTATCTAAAAATTTAAGTTTTTTAGTTTTTTTGTTAAAAACGGATTATTTTTAGTTCAAAATCCAACTATTTTTCAAAAAAATTGTTTATTTGTAAATTCAACTATTTGTTTGAGAATTCATGTAGTTCGTTGAAAATATCCACATTAATTGAACCTAAATATGCGCTGAATTTTGAATACTTTAAAAAAAAACTTAAGAAAGGATGAATTACGTTTTCAGTATAATTAGGTTATTTATTTAATCGACGATGTTAATACATTTAAGAATAACTTGTAATCATTCTAAATTTTTCTGAAAAATGTAAATGAAAAATTATACCTGGAAAAATCTTTACCTGGAAAAACCTGAACTTGTTAAGAAATTTGTTTCCAGGATTTAATTAGACAACAGAGAATAAAAGGATTTCTGAAAATTCGAGAAAATCGGACAATTTTAGGAATGTAATGCGTATTCAATGTACGAATGTAATGAGTATTCAAGGAATTCCGAGATTCCCAGGAATTGTTCAAGTTTAAGGAATTTAGAGGATTTAAAGGGTTCAAGAAATTTAACAAATGTAGAGACTTTATAGAATTCGGGGAACTCATGGGATTTAGAGTTCAGCGAATTCAGAAAATTGAAGGAATTTCGAAAATTTAAGAAAATAAGGAATTTCAAGAATTCCGAGAAGCGAAGGAATTCAGAGATTCCAAGAAATTCCGAGAATTCTAGAATTCAAAGGAACCAGCAGTATCTAAGATATTCCGAGATTCCAAGGAATTTTAAGAGTTCAAGAAATTTAGAGGATTCAAGGGGTTCAAAGAATTTAACAAATGTAGAAACCTTCTGGAATTCGGAGAAGTCAAGGCATTTAGAGTTCAGCGAATTCAGAGAATTGAAGGAATTTCGAAAATTTAAGGAAATAAGGAATTTCAAGAATTCCGAGAAGCGAAGGAATTCAGAGATTCCAAGGAATTCCGAGAATTCAAGAATTCAAAGGGATCATGAGTATATAAGGAATCCGAGATTCCAAGGAATTTTAAGCTTTCAAGGAATTTAGAGGATGCAAGGGGTTCAAAGAATTTAACAAATGTAGAAACCTTATGGAATTCGGAGAAGTCAAGGCATTTGGAGTTTAGCGAATTTAGAGAATTCAAGGAATTCCGAAAATTTAAGGGAATAAGGAATTCAAAGAATTTCGAGAAGCGTAGGAATTCAGAGATTCCAAGAAATTCCGATAACTCAAGAATTCAAAGGGATCATGAATATTTAGTGAATCCGAGATTCCAAGGAATTTTAAGATTTTAAGGAATTTAGACGATTCAAAGGGTTCAAAGAATTTAAAAAATATAGAGGCCTAAGGAAATTCGGAGAATTGAAGGCACTTAGAGACAAGCGAATTCAGATAATTGAAGGAATTCCAAAAATTTAAGAAAATTAATGAATTCGAAGAATTCCGAGAATAGAAGGAATTTAGAGAATTCAACAAATACAGAGAATTCAATGAATTCGGAGAATTTAGAGAATTCGACAAGTTTAAAGAATTCATAGAATAAAAGAAATGAATAAAATGCAAAGAATTTGGAAATTCAAACAGGTTAGAGAATTAAACAAATTCTGAGAATTTAGAAGAAGTAGATCATTGTGGGAATTCAACGAATCAAGAAATTCAGAGAATTTAAGAAATACAAAGAATTCAATGAATTCGGAGAATTAAGAGAATTCGAAAAATTTAAAGAATTCGTAGAGTTAAAGGAATGAATAAAATTCAAACAATTGGGAAATTCTAAGAGGTTAGAAAATTAACTAAATTCAGAGAATTAAAGAGAATCAGATCATTTAAAGAATATAACGAATTTAAGAAATTAAAAGAATTCAAGGAATTCCGAAAATTCGAGGAATTCAGAGAATTAAAGAAATACAAAGAATCCAATGAATTCACAGCATTTAGAGAATTCAAAGAACTCAAGGGATTCATAGAATTAAATTAAATAATAAAACTCAAAGAATTCAGGTAATTCAAAGAGTTCAGAGAATTAGAGGAATACCGAGAATTTAAAAATATCAGAGAATTTAACGAATTTAACGAATTCAAGGAATTCTCGAAATCCCGAGAAATCAAGGAACTCAGAAAATTCAATAAATAAAGAGAATTTAATAAATTCATAGAATTTAGAGAATTGGAAAAGTTCAAAGAATTCATAGAATTAAAGGAATTGATTAAATTCATAGAATTTGGAAATTCAAGGAGCCTAGAGAATTAACTAAATTCTGAGAATTTAAGAGAATCAGATCATCAAAGGAATTTAACGAATTCAAGGAATTCCGAAAATTAAAGGAATTCAGAAAATTCACGGAATTCAGGGAGTTCAAGGAATTTAGAGAATTCAAGAAATAAAAAGAATTTAAGGAATTCATTTATTTCGGAAAATACAGAGTATTCAATGAATGCAGAGAATTTAGAGAATTCATCGAGCTCAAGGAATTCATAGAATTGAATGAAATAATAAAACTCAAAGAATTCAGGTAATTTAAAGAGTTCAGAGAATTAGAGGAATACCGAGAATTTAAAAATATTAGAGAATTTAACGAATTTAAAAAATTCAAAAAATTTACAGAATTCAAGGAATTCAAGAAATACAGACAATTCAATAAATGCTAGAATTAAGAGAATTGTAAGTATTCTAGGAATAAAGAGAATTCAGATACTTCAAAAGGTTTAGGGAATTTAAGGAATTCAGAGCATTTAAGGAATTCAGAGAAATCAAAGAATTAAGAGAATTCAAGGAATTCAGATAATTTAATAAATTCCTAGAATTCAGAGAATTGTAAGCATTCGAGGAATTAAGAGAATTCAGATACTTCAAAATGTTCAGGGAATTTAAGGAATTCAGAGAATTCAAAGAATTCAGAGAATTCCAGGAATTCAGGGAATTCAAGGAATTTAAGGAATTTAAGGAATTTAAGGAATTCAAGGAATACAGAGAATTTAAGGAATTGCGATATTTCAAGTAATACAGAAAATTTAAGGAATTCAGATAATTCAAGAAATACAGAGAATTTAAGGAATTCAGATATTTCAAGAAATACAGAGAATTCAATGAATTCAGAAAATTTAGAGAATTCAAAGAGCTCAAGGAATTCATAGAATTAAATAAAATAATAAAACTCAAAGAATTCAGGTAATTCAAAGAGTTCAGAGAATTAGAGGAAATGCCGAGAATTTAAAAATATTAGAGAATTTAACGAATTGAACAAATTCAAAAAATTTACAGAATTCAAGGAATTCAAGGAACACAGACAATTCAATAAATGCTAGAATTAAGAGAATTGTAAATATTCTAGGAATTAAGAGAATTCAGATACTTCAAAAGGTTTAGGGAATTTAAGGAATTTAGAGGATTTAAGGAATTCAGAAATTTAAGGAATTCAGAGAATTCAAGGAATGCAGACAATTCAATAAATTCCTAGAATTCAGAGAATTGTAAGCATTCGAGGAATTAAGAGAATTCAGATACTTCAAAATGTTCAGGGAATTTAAGGAATTCAGAGAATTTAAGGAATTCAGAGAATTCAAAGAATTAAGAGAATTCAAGGAATTCAGGGAATTCAAGGAATTTAAGGCATTCAAGGAATTTAAGGAATTAAAAAAAAAAAACAGAGAATTTAAGGAATTGCGATATTTCAAGAAATACAGAAAATTTAAGGAATTCAGATATTTCAAGAAATACAGAGAATTTCAGGAATTCAGATATTTCAAGAAAACAGAGAATTCAATGAATTCAGAAAATTTAGAGAATTTAAAGAGCTCAAGGAATTTATAGAATTAAATAAAATAATAAACCTCATAGAATTCAGGTAATTCAAAGAGTTCAGAGAATTAGAGGAATACCGAGAATTTAAAAATATTAGAGAATGTAACGAATTTAAAAAATTCAAAAAATTTACAGAATTCAAGGAATTCAAGAAATACAGACAATTCAATAAATGCTAGAATTTAGAGAATTGTAAGCATTCTAGGAATTAAGAGAATTCAGATACTTCAAAAGGTTTAGAGAATTTAAGGAATTCAAAGAATTTAAGGAATTCAGAGAATTAAAGGAATTCGGTGAATTTCAAGAATCCATAGAGTTAATGGAATTCATGAGATTCAAGGAATTCCTAGAATGCTAGGAATTCAGAGTACGGAGAATTCAGGGAAGTCAAGATAGACAAAAATTTAGATCATTGAAGAAATTCAGAGAATTCAAAGAAATTAGAGAATTTAGAGAATGCAGACAATTCAAAGAATTTAGAGAATTAAAAGAATTAATAAAATTCAAAGAATTTAGGAAATTCAGAGCGCCTAGAGAATTAATTAAATTCTTAGAATTTAAGAGAATTAAATCATTTAAGGAATTTAACGAATTCAAGGAATTCCGAAAATTGAAAGAATTCAGAAAATTCAAGGAATTCAGATATTGCAAGAAATACAGAAAATTTAATGAATTCAGAGAATTTAGAGAATTCAAAGAGCCCAAGGAATTCATAGAATTGAATGAAATCATAAAGCTCAAAGAATTCACGCAATTCAAAGAGTTCAGAGAATTAAAGGAATTCCGAAAATTTAAAAATATCAGAGAATTTAACGAATTTAACGAATTCAAAAAATTTAGAGAATTTAAGGAATTCAAGGAATACAGACAATTCAATAAATTCCTAGAATTCAGAGAATTGTAAGCATTCTAGGAATTAAGAGAATTCAGATACTTCAAAAGATTTAGAGAATTGAAGGAATTCAGAGAATTTAAGGAATTCGGTGTATTTCAAGAATCCATAGAGTTAATGGAATTCATGAGATTTAAGTAATTCATAGAATGCTAGGAATTCAGAGTACAGAGAATTCAGGGAAGTCAAGATAGACAAGAATTTAGATAATTAAAGACATTCAGAGAATTCGAAGAATTGGGAGAATTCACAGAATTCAGAGAATTCAGAGAATTAAGAGAATTCACAGAATTCAGAGAATTAAGAGAATTCAGAGAATTCAGAGAATTCAAAGAATGCAGAGAATTCAAAGAATTTAGAGAAATCAGAGAATTTAGAGAATTCAGAGAATTCAGATAATTCAGATAATTTAGAGAATTCAGAGAATTCAGAGAATTCCGAGAATTCAGAGAATTCAGAGAATTCAGAAAATTCCGAGAATTCAGAGAATTCAGAGAATTCAGAGAATTCAAAGAATTCAGACATTTCATATAAATGGAATTGTCGACTGTATAATGATATAGGATCTACTTAGAGTCTTATTGCGCCATATTCGCATGCGTAGGCTAGTCACGCCCGCACGTATGATACCAGAGTATAGGTACATAAACAGCTACGTAAACAGCTTTACGCGTAGGTGTGCAGGTACCCTCAGCATAAAAGTCTACAAGCCAATGACTGTCAAGATTCATACTATCGTTTTCACTCACAACTTTTTCACATTAGAGGCGACAAAGGAATTAAACAATAATACATTTTGTAATAATTAATTAAATATTAATTTATTTCAGTTTCTTGAAATTTATAATTTTAATTTACTTTCAATATCAATGAAAAAAATGTAATTAAAAGTCAATGAAAAATTAATTTTCCAGTTAAATGGACGACTTTGAATTTAGGACCTACAAAGAAGAAATTCGAAAAGAGTACTTTAATTTTTAAACAAGAGAAATCAATTATAAATTAAACAATCGAATTTGCAATAAAATCTTTAAAATTTCAAAGAAAAAAATAAGTTTTGAACAAAATAGTTGAATTTTTAAGACAAAAGAAACTTTTCAAAAATTGAATTACATTCTCAACAAAATATATGAAATTTTAACCAAATAATTGAATCCTTAACGAATAAATAAAGTTTTTAATTTAAATATGATAGTTAATGTTTAAGCAAAATTTATTACTGACTTTAGGACAAAAACTGCTAAGTAATATAAAAATTCAATTGCAATAAAAATCATAAGAACTGACATTTAAATTTTATAAAAAATAATTGAATTTTAAATAAAAAAAAGTCGAATTTAATTAAAAAGTGGAGTTTCCAACAAAAAATTGAATACCTTCAATTAAAAATTTAACTATTTTGTTGGTAGAAAATTAAAAGAGGTGGATAAACAATTTATTATTTCATTTTGAAAAATTAACTTTTTGGTAAAAAATTACGTTTTTTGTTGAAAAATAATACATATTTTAACAATCATTAGCGTTCTTAGCTTAAAAATTCAACAATTTTGTTCAAATTTAACTATTTGGTTCAAAAATTAACTATTTATACGAAAATGTACTTATTCATCAAAAAATTATTTTTTTTAGAAAAATTATATTTTTGGTTAAAAATTGAACTTGTTTGCAGATAATTCTTCATTTCGGCCTTAACACTGAAAACTGTAATTGACAATTAATTATTTTTAAAAAAAAATTGTAGAAAATTGATAGTCTTTTTTGAAAATTCTTTTATTTTATTAGAGATTCAATTATTTTGTTAATAATTGTGTTTCTTAAAAATTGAATGCAACTGGTTCAAAATTCCTTTTTTTGCTGTTGAAAAGTACTTAAAATGCAACTTTTTTGGTTAAATTAGATAATTTTTAATATAAATATCTACATACAAAATTTCTTTTTTGTAGGTCGAAAAATCAACTATTTTATTTAAAAATTAAAATACTTTTTTGAAAATTTAACGATTATCTTAAAGTCATCTTTCTTGGTCTAAAATTAAAAAATTGGTTGAAATTTCGTTTCCTTAAATTGGAAAATAATCTTTTATGGTCGAAAAGTCAAAGTTTGGATAAAATGTAATTTTTCGTTTACAAAAAATCACATTTCAGATGCAAGCTTTGCCTGTGAAATAAGTGGCCGGCTCTGTATACATTAGTGGAATCAGTTCACCTTTTTGTTTTGCAAATTGAATAATTCGATTAAAAATTTAAACATTTTGCAAAAACACATTTTTCCTTTTTTTTGAATAATTTTTTTATATATAAAATTTAATGTATTTGATTCTTGGTTAAGTAATAATCCTTTGTAAGCAAGTTATTTAAAAAAATTTTTTTTATATCTTGTTCTCATTTGAACACCCTTCCCAGTTTTGTACGATGTGGAAGAATGGAGCCAAAAAGTGAAAAATTCCCGAACCTTGCGAGTGACTAAAGGGGAAATGCGGAAGTTTGGGTTGATTGAGGGAGGGTTATGGTGCGTAGCGATGGGATGCCGTGGCATTATGTGGAATGGGAAACCGGGAGCCAGAGCATGCGGGGGCGTATAGCGAGGGTACCCATGGAGACGCGCAAGCGCATTTTCGCGAAAACCCTCAAACCTAGCCCTTCAGTCTATTCAGCCTCCCCTGTGACCCTCCTTGGCCGCCGCTCCCCGTTAATACGCACTAAACACCCCATAGGCCCTATATAGACAGACAGGCTTTAGAACAGAAGACGCGTGTTTACCCGCCGAACTACCCAAAACCCGTCCTAAATAGGAGTTGGGTTATCATTGCACCCTCTCTCCAAAGGAATCTTAACTATCTTAACTACCTACTTACTTGATGCTATAATGACCTTGAACTTCTATTCTTTAAAATTATGGATTTTATTTTTATTTTTATGGAAAATAATGCTTCAATGTATACTCTACCTCTTTACATTTTACTGCTTTCCGGAAATGACGGAAAGTGTGTCAATTTTGTTTCGAGACAAAATTTAACACCTGCGCTTAAGGCACTTGCCAGTTCTAGATGCTTTTTTCCCATAACCGAGTATAAATAGATGCCACCATAGAAAAACGCCTTCTTCAAATGAATCTTAACTATCTTAAGTACCTAGTTTCTAGAAGTTAGAATGACCTTGAACTTTTATTTTTAAAAATAATGAATTCTGTTTTTGGTTTGATCGAAAATAATGCCTTAGTGTTTGATCCATCTTTTAACATTTTACTGATTTCCGGAAATGACGGAAAGTGTCTAAATTTTGTTTCGAAAAAAAATTCAATAGCTGCGCTAGTTCTAGATGCTTTTTTCTCAAGAAGCTTTTTTCTAGAAACTTTTTTCCCAAAAACGAGTATAAATTGAAATTAGGTTAAGATTGCACCTTTGGCTACCCCCTGCAACTCTCAGCTAGCCTCTGCCACCATAGAAAAACGCCTTCTTCAAATGAATCTTAACTATCTTAAGTACCTAGTTTCTAGAAGTTATAATGACCTTGAACTTTTATTTAAAAAAATAATGAATTGTGTTTTTGGTTTGATCGAAAATAATGCCTCAGTGTATGATCCATCTTGTAACATTTTACTGATTCAGGGAAATGACGGAAAGTGTGTAAATTTTGTTTCGAGAAAAAAAATTTAACAGCTGCGCTAGTTCTAGATGCTTTTTTCTCAAGAAGCTTTTTTCTAGAAACTTTTTTCCCAAAAACGAGTATAAATTGAAATTGGGTTAAGATTGCACCTTTAGTTACCCCCTGCAACCCTTAGCTAGTCTCTGCCACCATAGAAAAACGCCTTCTTCAAATGAATCTTAACTATCTTAAGTACCTTGTTACCAGAAGCTGTAATGACCTTGAACTTTTATTCTTTGAATTTATGGATTTTATTTTGTTTTGATGGAAAATAATTCTTTAGTGTGTGCTCCATCTCATAAAATTTTGCTGATTCCCGAAAAGTTTGGGAAGTTTGTAAATTTTGTTTCGAGAAAAAATTTAACACCTGCGATTAAGGCACTTGCCAGTTCTAGATGCTTTTTTCTCTAGAAGCTTTTTTCTAGAAATTTTTTTCTCAAAACCGAGCATAAATGAGAATCAGGTTAAGATTACACCTTTAACTACCATCTGCAACTTTCATATAGCTACTAGAAGCTATATTGACCTTGAACTTCTATTCTTTTAAAATTATGGATTTTATTTTTGTTTTCTTGGAAAATAATGCTCAGTGTATGCTCCATCTCTTAACATTTTACTGATTTCCGGAAATGACGGAAAGTGTGTCAATTTTGTTTCAAAAAAAAATTTAACATCTGCGCTTAAGGCACTTGCCAGTTCTAGATGCTTGTTTCTCTAGAAGCTTTTTTCTAGAAATTTTTTTTCCAAAACCAAGTTTAAATAAGAATTGGGTTAAGACTGCACCTTTTGCTACCCCCTGCAACCCTCAGCTAGCTACTAGAAGGTATAATGACCTTGAACTTCTATTCTGTAAAATTATGGATTTTGTTTTTGTTTTGATGGAAAATGATGCTTAATTATATGCTCCATCTCTTAATATTTTACTGATTCCCGAAAAGTTTGGAAAGTGTGTCAATTTTATTTCGAGAAAAAATGTAACACCTGCGCTTAAAGCACTTGTCAGTTCTAGATGCTTTTTTCTCAAGAAGCTTTTTCCTAGAAACTTTTTTCCCAAAACCGAGCATAATGGGGATAATATTACACCTTTTTCTACTCTCTGCAACCCACATCTAGCCACTAGAAGCTATAATGACCTTGAACTTCTATTTTTAAAAATTATGGATTCTGTTTTAGTTTCGATGAGAAATTATACTTTGCTGTATGCTCCATCTGTTAACATTATTCCGATGTCCAACATTGACGGGAAGTGTATACATTTTATTTAAAAAAATTGAACACCTGCGCCTCAAGCACTTTCCTCTTCTAGATGCATTTTTCGCAATAAGCTTTTTTCCAGAAACTTTTTTCCTAAAACCGAGCCTAAATTGGAAGTGGGTTAAGATTGCACCCTCTTAGACTCAAGAAGCTGCCACCTTCTCCAAAGGCATCTTCACTATCTTAAGCACCTACTTTCTAGAAGCAATATCCCTGAACTTCTATTCTTCAAAATTATAGCTTTTGTTTTTGGTTTCAAAAAGAAATAATACTTCACTATACGCTCCATCTGCTAACATTATGCTGATTCCCGGAAAGTTTGTAAATTTTCTTTGTATGAAAAACTTTACACCTGCGCTTAAGGCATTTGCCAGTTCTAGATGCTTTTTTCTCAAAAAAAAAGTTTTTTCCGACAATCGAGCCTAAATATAATTTTAACTACCATCTGCAACTTTCATATAGCTACTAGAAGCTATATTGACCTTGAACTTCTATTCTTTTAAAATTATGGATTTTATTTTTGTTTTCATGGAAAATAATGCTCAGTGTATGCTCCATCTCTTAACATTTTACTGATTTTCGGAAATGACGGAAAGTGTGTCGATTTTGTTTCAAAAAAAAATTTAACACCTGCGCTTAAGGCTCTTGCCAGTTCTAGATGCTTGTTTCTCTAGAAGCTTTTTTCTAGAAATTTTTTTTCCAAAACCAAGTATAAATAAGAATTGGGTTAAGACTGCACGTTTTGCTACCCCCTGCAACCCTCAGCTAGCTACTAGAAGCTATAATGACCTTGAACTTCTATTCTTTAAAATTATGGATTTTGTTTTTGTTTTGATGGAAAATGATGCTTAATTATATGCTCTATCTCTTAATATTTTACTGATTCCCGAAAAGTTTGGGAAGTGTGTAAATTTTGTTTCGAGAAAAAATGTAACACCTGCGCTTAAAGCACTTGTCAGTTCTAGATGCTTTTTTCTCAAGAAGCGCTTTTTCCCGAAACTTTTTTCCCAGAACCTAGCCTAAACAGGAGTTGGTTTGACATTGCATCCTTTTTCACCCTCTGCTACCCTAGAGGAACCTATCGTCCCCAAAGGAATCGTAAATATGTTAAGTAGCTTCTTACTAGATTCTAGGTCCTGCAACTTCTATTCGTTAAAGTTATGGATTTTTTTTCAAAATGAAATTATGCTTCAATACATGCTTTATCTGATTAAATTGTTTTGATGTCACGGAAATAAACAAAAGTAGGTAAATTTGGTGTCAGATCAAAATATTTTACACCTGCGCTTAAGGATTGCTTAGTTCTAGATGCTGTTTTCCAAGAAGCTTTTTTTCAGAAATTTTTTTCCCTCTACGTAGCCTTAACATAAGTGGGGTTTAGATTGTACCATCTGACACTTGCGCTCAAGACACTTGCGGATAAGACACTTGCCAACCTCAAGTGCTTTTTCCCATAAACTGATTTTTTGAAGTGCCAATTTCAACATTTCTCCTGTGACACGTTTTTTAAAATGGAGTGTTCGTCCTAGGCATAAAATATCGTGTTTTTATCATCCTATATTTCCCTATAGTAAAAGGCATCCTGACTTTGATGCCACAAGTACTCTAAAATTCCTCGAATTCCTTGAATTATCCTTAATCCCCAAATTTATTCAAAAACTCTTTGAATTTTCTCAAAATTCCTTAAATTATGTAAATTTACTGGAATCGTTAGATATTTTAATTTCCTAACTACTCTTTATTCAATGAAGTTGATAGAATTTCATGAAATTTGTTTGATTCTGTAAATAACTTTAATTATCTTTAAATCTCTGAATTTTTTAAATTATTTGAATTCCCTGAATTATTTGAATCCCTTAAATTCTTTGAAATCCTCGAATTGTTTGAATTTCTTAAATATTTTCAAAGCACTGAATTTTTTGAAACTGTTCGATTCTACGAATTTCTGGATTTCTACGAATTACTTGGATTAAACGAATTTCTTGAGTTACCTGAATTCTCTAAATTCTCTGTATACTCTGAATTCTGTGAATACCCTAATGGCTTAAATTCTTCTAATTCCTCAAATTCAACAAATTACATTAATATAACCAATTCCATGATTTGTACAAATTCTTTAAATTCCCATAATTTCTTTAATTGTACGAATTCCTTTAATTGTGCAAATGCCCTAAATTCTACCAATTCCTGGAATTTTACGAATTCCTTGAATTCCACAAATTCCTTGAATTCTACGAATTCCGTTTAATTGTGCGGATGCCATAAATTCTACTAATTCCTTCAATTATAGAAATTCGTTGAATTCTACAAATTCCTCGAACTCTACGAATTCCTTGAATTCTGCACATTCCTTAAATTCTACGAATTCCTTTTAATTGTGCGGATGCCATAAATTCTACGAATTCCTTCAATTCTAGAAATTCGTTGAATTCTACAACTTCCTCGAACTCTACGAATTCCTTGAATTCTACAAATTCGTTGAATTCTACAAATTCGTTGAATTCTACAAATTCCTCGAACTCTACGAATTCCTTCAATTCTAGGAATTCGTTAAATTCTAGGAATTCGTTGAATTCTAGGAATTCTTTGAATTCTAGGAATTCGTTGAATTCTAGGAATTCTTTGAATTCTAGGAATTCTTTGAATTCTAGGAATTCGTTGAATTCTAGGAATTCGTTGAATTCTAGGAATTCTTTGAATTCTAGGAATTCGTTGAATTCTAGGAATTCGTTGAATTCTAGGAATTCGTTGAATTCTAGGAATTCGTTGAATTCTAGGAATTCGTTGAATTCTAGGAATTCATTGAATTCTACAAATTCGTTGAATTCTACAAATTCGTTGAATTCTACAAATTCCTTGAATTCTACAAATTCCTTCTATTCTACTAATTCCTTGAATTTTACGAATTCCTTTTAATTTTGCGGATGCCCTGAATTCTACCAATTCCTTAAATTCTCGGAATTCGTTGAATTCTATAAATTCCTTTAATTCTACAAATTCCTTGAATTCTACAAATTCCTTGAATGCTACGAATTCCTTTTAATTGTGCGGATTCCCTGAATTCTACCAATTCCTTAAATTGTACGAATTCCTTTTAATTGTGCGGATGCCCTGAATTCTACCAATTCCTTAAATTCTAGGAATTCGTTGAATTCTACGAATTCCTTTTAATTGTGCGGATAGCCTGAATTCCACCAATTTCTTAAATTCTAGGAATTTGTTGAATTCTACAAATTCCTTCAATTCTACAAATTCCTTGAATACTACGAATTCCTTTTAATTGTGCGGATGCCCTGAATTCTAACAATTCCTTAAATTTTACGAATTCCTTGAATTCAACGAATTTGTTGAATTCTACAAATTTGTTGAATTCTACTGATTCCTTAAATTCTACAAATTCCTTGAATTCTACGAATTTCTTTTAATTGTGCGGATGCCCTGAATTCTAACAATTCCTTAAATTTTACGAATTCCTTGAATTCAACGAATTTCTTGAATTCTACGAATTTGTTGAATTCTACTAATTCCTTAAATTCTACAAATTCCTTGAATTCTACGAATTCCTTTTAATTGTGCGGATGCCCTAAATTCTACCAATTCCTTAAATTCTAGGAATTCGTTGAATTCTACAAATTCGTTAAATTCTACAAATTCGTTGAATTCTACGGATTCGTTGAATTCTACAAATTCCTTGATTTCTACGAATTCCTTGAATTCTACGAATTCCTTAAATTCTACAAATTTCTTGAATCCTACGAATTTCTTGCATTCTACGAAATCCTTGCATTCTACGAAATCCTTGAACTCTACGAATTTCTTGAATTCTACAAATTTCTTGAATTCAACGAATTTCTTGAATTCTACAAATTTCTGGAATTCAACAAATTTCTTGAATTCTACCAATTTCTTGAATTCTACGAATTTATTAAATTCTTTAATTCCATGAATTGTACGAATTCATTGAATTCTATCAATTCCATGAATTGTATGAATTCCTTGAATTCCACTGTGCTTTGAATTCTACGAATTCCTTGCATTTCGCCAATTCCTTAAATTCTACAAATTCGCTGAATTCCACAAATTCCTGAGTTCTACGAATCCCCTTAATTTTCTGAATTTTATGATTTCTCTAAATTCCCCTAATTACTTGAATTCTCTGAATTGCTCTAAATCCTCTAAATATCCTCAGTTCTGTAAACTCTTCGAATTCAAAGAATTTTGAAAAATTCAAGCAATAAATTAATTTCCATGTATTTCATGAAATTCCTTAATTCTTTGAATTCTTTAAAATCTTTGAAATCTCTAAAATTCTCTGAAATTCCTAAATTTCTCTAAATTCTCTGCAATGTTTGGATTCCCTGAATTTTTTGAATATTCGGAATTTCCTTGATTTCTGAATTCCCTGAAATTCTACAACACTTTGTCGTGAGCTCCCTCAATAATCTAAAATTCCAGAAATTTGATGAAATTATTGGAATCTTTGAATTAATTCAATATCCTGATATCTTCAAATATTCTAAATATCTGAAATTTCTTGCATTATCTGATTTAATTTAATAGCCTAAAATGCTCTTAAATTCCTAAACTTATCTAAATTTCCTGAAGTTTTTAAATATCTCAAATTCATTATAAATCAGGAATTTCTTGAATTCCTGAAAATTCACGGATTTCTCTGAATTCTCTAGAAATCTCTAAACTCCTGAATTCCTTTCATATTCTAAATTCGATTTTTCTCAAGCCTCTGAATTCCTCTAAAGTCTTTGCAATGTTTTTAAATCCTTGACTTTTAGGAAAACCCTCAAAATTAAAATTCGAATTCAAAGAATTCAAAGGAATTTTAAGATTCAGAAGATTTCGCGGATTTGAAGAAATTGTAAGGAATTCCGAAATTACTAAGAGAGTTAAAAGGATTCAAAAATATTTGAATAAGTAGAGAATGGATGTATATTGTCAGACAATCTGAAACAATATGAATCTCTATAAGTCCTTGCAGATAGAATATAAATTTTCGAATCTTGAAACCTCCCACCTTTTTCCGCAGTACTTTCTGATAAAATGTAAAATAATCTTAATCTGGGTAGATTCTCATTACCAGAAAATCATTTTTGCAAACGTAGAACATCATCCCTTATCCCGCCGTAATTTGCGAAATCACATGTAATCTTATGAATCAGAATATATCCTCAAAATTATAAAATCATTTTCAGGAATATGAAACCAACCTTTCTTAGCTCGCAGCACTTTCTAAGATGATAAAAAATAATCTGAATCTGGGCACGGGCCCTTTCCTTTAAGATGAATAATCATTTCCGGAAACGTGGAATATCATCCCTTACTTAGCAGTAGTTTGACCAATTTTAAATGTGAAATATGGAATAAGATAAATTCGGGAAGGGGGTTATGGTGAGAAACCCGTTTTTGGCGATAAGGCGGCCTTGGGCATGAAATCGGAGATATCGATAGCGTGAAAATCGAACGCTCATGTCGGTGTTCGTGGAACACGAGGTCTCTGGGCTAATGGCATGCAAGTGAGCGCCCGCCAGTTGTTCCCTTTTCCCCTCGGCTTTTGTACGGCACACTGGTCGATAAGGATTAGCATTTTTATGGGTCTATCTCGCTTACGTGTCACGGTGTTCCGCATGGCACCCAGTTTCTTCTGCTTTGTTCGCACTCTCTACTACCGTGCACGCACTTCGAAGGACTTCTAAGAAAATCCCATCCTACCCACGTCCGGCCTTCTACGAAAAATCGTCAATACTTTCGACAATACTGGGAAAACTTGGTTCCTATGATTAGCCTCGACAATAACCACCAGGAAACAAAAAGTCATTTTTTAAAGCAATTCTAAAGATCTGAAGGTTTTTGAAAAATTAGATGAGATGCTTTAGAGAGATTAGATAACATTTTTGTTTCAATGTATCGTAATTTTCTAACGTGGTCCTAAAAAATCATTATTTTTCTTCCTGAAATGCCGTTTTGGGATTTTAATTCAGCATGCGTTTAGTATATTCTTACAAGTGAAATATATCACTAAATATTTTGGCAGAATTGAAAAAAAATGAAATGGTCCTTCGAGCCTGTTTTCAAAGTAAAATACTCATTCTTTTTAATAATTGCTGATAATGGATTTTTATAGATAGAAATGCATAGAATGTACTTATTTAACGGAGTAAGCTAAAGATTGTACTATAATGTAAATAGTTTTTTGAGAAAAAAAACATTTTATTTACAATAATTGATTTGGGGTGGCCGGTCGATTTTTTATATTGTGATTTTATAATTATTATAATACTAAAAGGCTTTAATTTGAAATTGCAGAATTTTGAATAATTTAAATATGAACGAATATTTGAATTTGAACCAACAGTCTGAATTCCCTAAAATCCTTCGATCTCTTAAGTATTTACCATAAATTCATTTAATATTCTGAATTCTTTGACTTAATTAAGTTGTCTGAATCACTGAAAATCTTCGAATTTCTATAATTGTCTGGAGCTGTTTTATTCTTGACGTTCCATTAAATGCTTGAACATTATGAATTCCTAGAATATTGTCTGCAATCTTGGATTATTCTGATTTTTTAAAATTCTTTCAATGTTCCGGATTGTTTAAAATTCTCTTAATTGCCTGCATTCCTCGAATTCTGTAAATTTACTAAATTCTCTGAACATTTTTAATTTCTTGAAGATTTTTAATTTCTTAAATTCGCTGAATTGCTGGAATTCTCCGAATTCCTTGAATTCACTGAATTCTCTAAACTCTTTGAGTTCTTGGAATTATCTCAACTTCTTATTTGAATTTCTGAACTTCTCGGGATTCTCTGAATTTTGAATTCTATGAATTCGTGTAACTCTCTGATTTTCTTGAATTCCTAGAATTCTGTAAATTTACTAAATTCTCTGAAAATTCTTAATTTCTTGAAGTTTATGAATTTCTTGAATTCGCTAAATTGCTTGAATTCGCCGAATTGCTTGAATTCGACGAATTTCTAGAATTCACTGAATTCTCTGAACTCTTTGAGTTCTTTGAATTCTCTAAATTCTTTGAATTTCTGTACTTCTCGGGATTCTCTGAATTTTGAATTCTATGAATTC
>JAAAKG020000008.1:7451240-7465978 GCA_010014905.2 Druon quercuslanigerum | reverse complement strand
AACCGTTAAATATTCAAACATAAAGGATGATTTAAGTAAAATAGTATTTTTTAGTGAATTTAGTTGGTAATTGCCAACGTGACAATCTGGTCCCAATCTAAAAAATATAATTGCATCCAAAAAGACAAATTAAAAAAAAAGCTGAATTCCTAAATCAGAAAAAATGAGATCAATTGACAATTGCCAACGTGACAATTCAGCGGACTGTAAGCGAAAAATAATTTGCGATCTAGAAAGAGAAATAAGAAAAAAAAACAGTTAAATTTTTTAACGAAAAAGATAATTGAAACAAAATCGTGTGTTTCTCGTGAGATCAGTTAATCATTGGCAAAGTGACTACATAGTGAACTGTGAACTAAAAAATAAATTTGCAATCCAAAAAATTTAGAAAAAATGCAGTTGAATTGTCAAACGAAAATATGGATTTACATTTTAAAAAACCGTTAAATATTCAAACATAAAGGATGATTTAAGTAAAATAGTATTTTTTAGTGAATTTAGTTGGTAATTGCCAAAGTGACAATCTGGTGCCAAACTAAAAAACATTTTTGCATCCAAAAAGACGATTTTAAACAAAACAGTTAAATTCCTAAATGTGAAAACAATGAGATCAGCTGCCAATTGCCAACGTGACAATGCGTCGGACTGTAAGCAAAAAAATAAATTTGCGATCCAAAAAGACGAATTTAAAAGTTGATTTTTTTAACGAAATATAGAATTGAAAGAAAATCGTGTTTCTCGTGAGAGCAGTTGACAAATGCCAACGTGAATGTATAGTCAATTTTACGATTCAGTATTCAAAATTAGGAATAATTGAAAATATTAAAATATAGGCTCGGCAGCCCGAAATACTAGTTTAAAAAACGGAAAATAGGGTGATTTTGAGGAAGTAGGGAAATTTCTCTTTCTGGATCGCAAAATTTATGTTTTGGCTTACAGTACACCAAATTATCGCGTTGGCAATTGTCAATTGATCCCAAGAAAATCAAATTTTTTTCTTTAAATTATCTGTTTCATTAAGGAATTCAACTTTTTTTTAATTCGTCTTCCTGGATTTGAAATTAATTTTTTACTTCACCGCCCAGCACATTATCATGTTGGAAATTGGTAACTAAATTCACTGAGAAACACTGTTTTTTTACATTGTCCTTTTTGTTAAAAATACCAAAAGTTTAGTTAAAAATATTTATTTTTAGATTGAAACTTTATATTTTAGCTTACAGTATACCACATGATCACGTTGGCAATTTTCAACTGATCAAACGAAAAACATACTATTTTGTTTAAATGGTCTTCTTTGTTTAAAATTTTTATATTCTGTTTTAAAATTTGTCTTTTTGGATTAAAAATTCATTTTTCAGCTCATAGTCTACCACACTGTTACGTTGGAAATTGTCAACTGATCTCGCAAGAAATACGATTTTGTTCCAATTATAATTTTCGTTTAAAAATCCATCTTTTTCTTGAAGTTCGCCTCTTTGGACTACAAATTTATATTTTAGTTCACAGTCCACTATATTGTCAATTTGGCAACCAAATAAACTAAAAAACACTGTTTTGTATAAATTATCCTTTTTATTTAAAAATTTAAAAGTTTTGTTAAAAATCCGTTTTTTAGATTGAAACTTCATATCGTAGCTCATAGCCAACCACATTGTGACGTTGGCAATGACTAACTAAATTCACTTAAAAAACACTAATTTGCTTAAATCGTACTTTTTTGAAATTCAATATTTCTGGTAAAAATCATTATTTTTGGATTAAAACTTTATATTTGAGCCCACAGTCCACCAGATTGTCACGTTGGCAAATGAACTAAATAGTCAAAAATTTGTATCGTATTCTATGGACACCTTACTCTGTTACGTAATTGCTGTATGGCCCCTTATCCGCTAATCTTGATGTGAAGAACGCGATCAGTTCTTCAAAGACGGACCAATCTGAAGATAAAGGAACGAAGGTCTAAAAATTGAAAGCGTGGAGGTCTTATTGAAATAAGTATAAGAGGAGACGATGTTAATGATAAAGCACAAAAGGATGAGCCTGGTTTGACGCGTAGGCGAAGGAAGGAAGGAGAAAGAGAGATAGATCAATCCAGCCTCGCCCTTTTTCCTTTCCATGGTGAATGGCCCATGTTTGGCCCATCTAAGGCTAGGGAATATTCACCAAAGTCTGCGTGTACACCACCAACCCATAATTAGAGGCTTTCGCAAATTATATGCGCGAACGTGTGTCCCCTTGGTAAAATATCGGCTTAATAATAACAGTTGAAGAGCACCGCAATTATCAGGACCGTCGAGGAGAGGAGAGGCCCCATGCCCCATCGCACTCTCTATTATTCTTATTCCCTTTTCATGAGATGGAGGACCCAAAAAGTAAAGGGGAGCCACGAAAGGATTCGGGCGGAAACGACGTGGGCGTCGGATTTCTAGGTGCGTCGTCCAAATCGAAAAAGAAGTCGAGTGTCAATGGTTAATCTCTAGAATTTGCACGATCATCGATTTCATTGCGTCAAGATTGGAATTAACAGGTTCCACCCCGGGCGTACATAATCTTTCTTCATTCATTCTCTATCCTTTTTTTCTATGACTTGAGGTAAAAAAATTGAAGTATTTATGTGGAGTGGTGGTTGTTTTATTTTTTAGAAATGTTCTTAGGGTGTTGTCATGAGCGGCGTAATATTTATAAAAAAAATTCTGATTATCAAATTGAGGTCGTTGTTATAGTTATTATGGAAACTTTTAGGTTATTGTCATGACTGCCAATTAAAATATTTCTAAACTGAGATCTAGGACTGAAAAATTAACAAATTCAATTCAGGTAATCCAAGGGTGAATGTTTACTAATTCTTAAAACCATTGTTTAGAAATCTTGACGCAAAGTGATTTTTGTCATCCATCAGTGTACAGAATCTTTATCCATTCTTTCTGTATCCTTTGTTTAATAATGCGATTGAAAGTAAAACATGGAGGAATTGAATGCAAGTAATTTGATAATTGTGAATGTTTTCGAATGAGCAAAACCAGTGTTTAGAAATGTAGACCCAAAGTGGTTCTTGCCCTCTATCGCCCTATTTGGTCCAGCAGCAATAGCTGAACGCACCTGACTTTGCGAGATGTGATTGCGTGGGTTTCTTCGGGTTCTCCGGCCAATTGGTGCATGTCTATCCTATTTCCACTCAGCAGCTCGATTTCGCTTATCTTTTCTTGTTCAGGAAATACTAATCGTTTACGCAATTCTTGATCCAGATTGGAAAATAAGTCCTGTTTCCAGAATTCAAAACATTTTATCTACTCGTGTCATTTTAAAGAATTGATCAAAGATATAATAAGCTCGTATTTAAATTCAGTGGCGCCAATTTATTATCTGAAACGGAAGACGAATGTTACTTAAAAACTAGCTTTCTGCAAGAAGACACTTTGAGCTTTTGATGAACTCTCTGATTTTCTGGTAATAAGATTTTTGGTAAAAGATAGTAGAATAACCTTGATGAGATGGGTTTCCGATTTTTTTATGAGGGGCCTTTTAATAATCAGTATTTAAAATCTTTTAGATATCACTGTTTGTTAGTATCTTCGCTATCATTAGGAAAAACAAAGAAAAACAATTATTTAGCAGACTTCCGAAAATGTCATTGAACCAGTAAAAGCAGGAGGATCTTTTCAAGAAACAATCTAACTCTCTCTTTTAGAATAGCCTTGCAAATGAAAAAATTATAGCTCAAGAAGAATTTATCCAACCAAACCCTCGAAAAATGCGATCAATTTACCGAAGCTTCTGTAAAAGAGGAAATCTAGACTGTCAAATGAATTTAGGATCAGACAAATTATAACAAACCGATCATTCTTATAAATTTGATTTCCGCTATCTCCACAATATACACATGGATGTCGATCTATCTCAAGCTTCAGAGACTATAAGAGACTTGAAATAAAACCTTTTAGGGTTCTGCTCTTTTTAATTTCCTATCTCACTAAATGTGAAGCTATCAATTTCATCTTTAACAAAATTAATAAAGGATGAAACAGTCTTTTGTTTTTTCAAATTAATGTTGATTTTCGTATCAACGGAATAACGTTTCAGCCAAAATGATAACATCAGATTTAATTTGATTTTTTGTGACCCACCATAATAATAAATTAGTAATATAAAGCTTCTCGAAATTTTTACTTTTTAGTATCTGAAGCAGACTACCGGAGACATCATTCACCAAGTAAAAGGTGGACCATCTTTTTAAGAACCTGTTTAATTATCTTGTTTTACATAGGCTTGAAAAGGCCGGAACTATTGTTGAAGATGTATTCAG
Organism: Druon quercuslanigerum; assembly: GCA_010014905.2. Lineage (NCBI taxonomy): Eukaryota > Metazoa > Arthropoda > Insecta > Hymenoptera > Cynipidae > Druon > Druon quercuslanigerum. The sequence goes on along the minus strand of JAAAKG020000008.1, from coordinate 7,461,672 downwards.
CAAAATGAAACCTCAAAACAAGCTATTAATTTAACAAAGCTTTTCTTCAAGACCATGTTTATACCAGTCAAATAAATTCACAAGTAAACAGATTCTAATAAACCGGTCACGTATACCGACTTGGAATCCAGTTTCTGCCCCATGCCCATTTACTGTAAGTTCGTTCATTTGAACCACCCAAGTAATCAGACGGTATTTAAAAGCTTCCGGATGTCACTACGTATTAGCATCTTAAATACATGATAAGTAAGAGAAGCCAATCATAAAATTGATAAAGTATTTAAAAGTTTCCGGATGTCACTACAACTTAGCATCTTAAGTACATGATGAGTAAGAGAAACCAATCATAAAAGTGATAAGACAAACTACCGAAGACATCATTCACCTAGTTGTAGGTGGAGGATCTTTTCAGGAGCCAATCTAAACTTCTCTATTCACATTGCATTGCAGATGAAGAAACTATTGTTCAAGAAACATTTAGCAAACGAAGCCTCGAAGAAAGCGATTAATTTAACAAAGATTCTCTTGAAAAAAAACTATACACTCATCGAATAAATTCACAAGCAGACAGATTCTAACAAACAGATCATTCATACCGACTGGAAGTCAACGTCCTGCACAATGTTCACACTAAAGATTTGTAAGCTTCTTTGTTTTCCTCTTTTGATGCATGAAATGGCTCATAAGAAAGTAGATTTCATTTCGATCCTAATACAAATCAGCCAGTATTTAAAACCTTCCTGTTGTCACTTTTCTTCAACATCTTAAGTACATGATGAGTAAGAGAAACCAATCATAAAAGTGATAAAGCAGGCTACCGAAGACATCATTCACCCAGTAAAAGGCGGAGGATCTTTTCAAGAACCAATCCGACCATCTCTGTTTGCACAGCTCTGCAGATGAAGAAACTATTGTTCAAGAAGCATTTAGCAAACGAAGCCTTGAAACAAGAGATTAATTTCACAAAGCTTCTCTTCGAGAACAACTCTATAGCCCGTCGAATAAATTCACGAATAGACAGATCCTAACAAACCGATCATCTCCACCAACTTGAATTCCACTTCCTGCACAATGTCCACACTAAAGATTGTAAGAGCCTCAGAAGGTAACAGGTATGAGTTCCATACTTGTCTCGAGTCTTACCGCAGTCGTTATGTGGAAGCGTCTTCTTTTATAACGCAAGTCGGCTATTGGCAACGCAACGCGAGTATATAATAGTACATACCGTGACACACAATACGCGGTTCGTAGTAATGGCCATTGGGAGACGAAGAAAGCTGGAGAGAATCTTTTAGCTGAGAAAAGGAAAGAGTATGCCTCGCCCCTTGCCTTTTGCCACTTGGTTCGTTTCCGGGGTCACGCGTCGGAATAGAAGTTTCAAACCTCCAAGCATCATCATTCTCGTTTCAACGTAGTTTTATGGCCTGCCAGAAGCTACCTACGCGGAGAGCTGACCACAAATCTCTTCGCCATCCCTTTTCGACCGCAGCATTCGATTTTATGCTCTCTTCGACGAAGATGATGGCAATTAAAAACCAAAGAACTCGAGAAGGATCTTTTGCTTCATTAACATTTGCCATCGTTTGTACTTATTTAATTTATCATTTGACACTGGAAAATATTTAAATTATTAAAGAAAGTTGTTTAAAAGATAGAATGACAAATAGATCCAAGTGGGCGGCAAGCACCGATCAAGAACGGTTTCGTAGAATAAAATTTTATTTTTTATTTTAGCATAGTGGTCTAAACATGATGTTTCTATCTTTGCTCATTTTTCCTTGTTTTTAACCACTGATAACAAAAAAGCAACACCAAAATATAGAAATTTTTATGTTTTATTAAAATATTACACGCTGAGATCTTCAGTTTGAGATATCCTGAAAGAAAATCAGACTGAAAGAAAAGCTACCACAATTGTTGTCCGAAAACAATATTAAAATTTTTTTTCATTCTTCCTAGTGTTTTAACAAATCTTAGCAAAACAACAACACTATTATAGACCAAAATTTATTTTAAATTATAAATCCACATACCAAAAGCTTCAACTTGAGTGATCTCCAAAGGAAATCCTGCTAATATAAAAGCTTCCAGCATAGTGGGCTACAAATGATATTTCTAAATTATCTCTTTTTTTTCCTAATATCTAACAATATTTTTCAATTTTTTCATTTATTCGAGTCTTTCTAACCACTAAAAATAAAAAAAATTAATATAAACAATTTTTGTTTGATCGTAATTTTACATTACAAGAGCTTGAGCCATTCCAAAATAAAATCAAGATATAAGCTTTTAGCATAGTTGTCTAAAAAACAAAAATTTTTCTATTTGCTCATTTTTCTGTTCTTTAAACACAGTAAAGTGCAAAATTTGAAAAAATCCAAGGTCAACTGGAAATTCTGAAAATAGCTCATTAAGACAGATTTTAATCAATTTTTTCGAAACTTAGATAAAAAGAAAAGTTCGAATTTGGAACCATGCGATAATCACAGTAATTCAAAAGTAACAGCTTTTAATAAGTTAGTCAAATTTTCAACATTGATTCACTTTTGTAATTTAAATAAAAAAAATTTTTTTTAAAAGTTTCCTGTGAATATTAAAAGTGATTTTTTATATTAAAAAATTGATTTGAAACTAATATTTTTATAATTTAAAAATTTAAATATTTTTTAATATTTTTGGAAACATTAGAAAAGATTTCCAAAGTTTTTAAAAGATACAAAAATAAATTTAAACTAAAAATGTTTACAACAAATTAAAAAATGGTAGGTTCTTGAAAATTTGGATTTGGATTAAAAGTTTAACCAATTTTTTAAAAATTCTATCCTTTATTTAAAGAATCATAATTTTAGTTCAAAATTGTTCCTGTCTTTCTTGGCAGGAAATTAATCTTCTTGATTAAGTATTGTTAAATTTTTTTTATAAATTCCGCTGTTTTTTATTTAAAATAAAAGTATTTTGAATTGAAATATTAAAAATCACATTTTTTCATTAGGAATTAATTTCTTTGTTGTTAAAAATACAATTTTATTGTTAAAAGTTAAGCTACTTTGTTAAAGTAATTTTTTTTCAAAATTCATCCTTTCAGTAGGAATTTAGTTTTGTTTTTGTAAAAAATAAATCTTCTTGATAGAAATTTCATTTACTTAGTTAAAAATTTAATTATCTAATTAAAATTTCACTTTTTTTAGACATTTTTTCAAGGTTAAACCCATAACTTTTTCTGTAAAAAATTCTTGTCTGATTTAAAATGTTTAATGTTTTTTGGTTAAAAATATAACTGTCTGAAAATTAAAATTTTTGTGTAAAAAATTCATTACTTTTGTTGATAATTAGACTAAAAAGTAAAAATCATTGCTTTGTTTAAAGATTTATCATTTTAGTTACAAATTTATCTACTTGGTTCCAAATTGTACTATATAGTGGAATTTTTTTGCATTTTGGTTAAAAAATAATTTTTTTATTTTTGAGTTTAAATAAATATATATTTTGGTTAAAAATGAAATTAGTTGTCGAAAACTCATCTTTTTAGGCCCAATAGAATTATTTTCGATTTAAAAAAAATATCTGTTTTGAAGGATTCAGTATATTGTTTTTTTTTAATTGATGTTTTGATTTGAAAATATTGAAAATGTTCTATTTGTTGTTGATAATTAAAACTGTTGGAATTAAAATCAACAAATTTTTTTAGTTAAAACATCAACGAATAAAGTAGTAGTTCAAGATTCATATTTTTTTGATTAAAAATTCATATGTTTGGTTGAAATTTTAATTTAAAAAAAAAATAATATTTTCGGTTCCAACTTAATTTTTTAACTGAAATTTTATTTTGGCTAAAAATTAACTTTTATATTTTTTAATATTTTGAATTTAAGAATATTTTTTAATTGAAATTTCAGTTATTTTTTGCCAGTATATTAGTAAAAAATGTATCCATTTGTTTGAATATTAGTGTTTTTCTGAAAATTTATTTAAATTTTGATTTTAGTTAGAAAAAGAACTCTTTGGATTATAAATTCACCTTTTTTAATAAATAGAAATGTTGTCAAATTAAAATTAAAACTTTTTAGAATTAAATATAAACTATTACATTTTATGTCGCGAATTTATATTTGAAGTTGAAAATGTAACTATTTTGTTGCAAATTTTTTGTTTTTTTCAAGTTAAAAAATAATTTTTTCCTCAGGAAATTTAACTAAATTTCAATTTTGGTTAAATATGTACTTTTTTCAATAAAAATTCTTAATGTTTGGTAGAATTGAAAAGTTTCGAATTTAAAATAAAAATATTTTTTATTAAAATATCAATGATTAGATTTTTTTGTTGCGAATTCATTTTTTTTCGTTAAAAATGTCAATTCTTAAATAGAAGATTTTTGGTTGAAGACTTACCTACTTTTTTTTATTAAGAAATTAATTTTTTGATCTGAAAATGTAACTATTCCATTTTGTGGTAAAAATCAAATTTTTGGATCTAAAATAAAAATATTTCTCGGTTAAACAATTTTTCTTGAAAATTTATCTTTATTGTTCAAAAATTTAGCTCTTTGGTTGAAGATCAACTTCTTTGTAGCCTTGACTTGTCATATCTGAAATTTTGAAAAATCTTTTTGAATTCCCTCATACATCTTGGAATGCTTATAATTATTTACACACAAATAAACAAATAAATAGTTATACCCAATTTATATTTTGCACTCAAAGTTACCTTGCGCCCCAAAGCAAAAAAGTATTGATGACGCTAGCTCACTGAAAATGATGAAAAATGACCAATCCACTATCTGAGTATCCCTTCCTCCCAATCAATTGTCTTCATCTCCAGTAAACGTCCTGGGTGTTATTTTCGCACCAGATCGATCTCAGAAAACTCGTCATACCCGCACCAGTTGAAGAAACTCCCGTCGCGAGAGAAACGTTAGAAAATGACATGTCGAACTGTGTGACGCAAAGAGAAAAATTCAGATTACTCTTCGAAAGAAAACAAGATAAGACGAGTAGACTCTAAATCGAACAATGAGGATTGAAGACGAACCCAGGTTGCGACACCCAAGGAGATTCCATTGTAAATCCGATATTCTCAAGCAAAGGTTCATCGACGCACCTCCAAGAAACCGTCCTCCCTATCTAACAAAAAAATTATCTTAAGTCTAAACCTATATCTGTTCAATCATCTCATTTTTGTTCAGGACACGTTTCAGGGAATTTGCGTATGGTTATAAATGATAGTTGGGTGGGACATGACGAGAGGGTGCTGGCGAGTTCTATTAACAAACAAAAAAAAAAAAAATAACAAAAATCGTTGGGGCTCGCGGATCTTGTGTCTCGTACGGAACCCAACAGAGTGGAGGGAGAATTTGAGTGACGTGACCATAATGATGCTTTGCACTAGCTTCAAGGCGTCTCTCTCGGTACACGCCTTGAGGCCTTTTTTTAATAGGTCCCGCCCAGAGTGAAGGCAAGATCACCAGGAAATTAGGGATCAGATTTTTTGATCAGTATTTCCAGCATCGGTTTGAAAAATTCTTAAAGGATATTGAATCACATTAAATGGTGACAAACCAGCGGGGCATGTTGAGGATGCCCTTTAGACGTCTTCAGGTCAATCCTAAGACGTTTTTTGGAATTCGTGTTTTGGACATCCTAGAGATGCTCTCAAGACTAATGTCAGTATGAAAGATGTCCTGAAAACGTCGTTTATCTTTAAGACAGTCTTAGGACGTCTTTATGACATTAGAACTCTTAGGGATGTTGTGACGACATTGGACGTCCTAGGAACGCCCAAGAAAGTTCTTGGGATGTTCATGGTTTTATGCCCACTATGGGAACTATGCCCACTATGTCTCACCAGTGGGTGAGACAGTGGATAAAGTTGGTGGTGTTTGACAAGATCCCAAAACGTAATTTACTCCTTTGTTCCTTCCTAATCCTCTGACTTTAGCTTCATTTGGTTTCATGATTAGATTCTTACTCCTTCTTTTTTCTCCTCCATTCTCCGTTACTTTTTTCGCTTCTCGATTTTTGTGAAACATTTCTTACTTTCTTCTTTTTACTTTCTTCATACCATCCTCTCCTAATTTCTCGACCTCTCGAACCTTGTCTTTCACTACCGCATACTTAATTAACTTTCCCTTTACGTCTTCTAAGCGTTCTTCTATCTCCTCTTTTTTCTACATTTCCGTTTTGGACCAATCATCCCATCCTCAAGCTCTTCAACAATTTTTTTCCCCTCCCGGTTCATTATCTTGTGTTTTGATTTTCCTTCTCGTTCTTGTCATACCATTTCTCCTCTATCTCTTATTTTCGCATTAGATTGGTCTACAATTATAAGGCTAATATTTTTAGTTTCTTTATCAGTTTTATTATCTTTTCTGATTTCTCCTTCTCTCCTCTCATCTTTATCTCTTCTAGTTTCAATCCTCCTTTTTTTTATTCTCATCTATTTCCTATCCTAAAAATTCACGCCTGTTTTATTCTTTCTCTTAAAATTTTGAATCTACCATCTGTCTCGAGGCAACATATAGTCTACTCTTTTTTTAACCATTACTCTTTCCCACCTTCTCTTATCAAGCCATGTCTCCATCATTATTGCCACCTCCCATCGTTCGAAATTTTTTTTATAAATTTCTTATTCTATTCTCTTTTGTACCCTTCTTTAATTTTTTTTGGTACTATTCTCTAAAATATTTAAAAAAAAAAATAATGCTTACACATTAACTACTTCTTTTTAAATTTCATAAATATTGTAACTTAAATCGAAAACTGTGATAAAATCTTCTAAAGTAATAGCTATAAATAGGAACAGAAAATGTTTTCTATTTTTTTAAAAAGAAGGTTCCCAAAGCATCTACGTTTGGACGATTGCATTCTCATTACTATAATTTTTGGATCTCTACAAAAAAAATTTCATATTTTTGAAAATGAACTTTTTGGATTTTTGTCTCATTAACAAATTTTATAAAAACAGTTTCGAGATACATATATTTTATTTATAATAAAAATTTGTATGGTTTTTTTCCTTTTTTTGGAAACTTTCAAAATTATGAAAAGCATATCAATTTTTTAATTTTTACGAAATTAAAAATGCCATTAGGATAATTTGTAAGTTTTTTTTTTCGTGTGCCAGAAAATTTTACAAAAAAATTGCAGTTTATAAGATTTCTTTTTTTAAATATAATTATATAAATATAAAAAATAAAATATAATTTTAATAAATTTTAGTAAAAATTTGAGCCAGTTTAAAAGATATTCAGGCTTTTTAGAAAGTTGCAATAGATTTCGAAATATTTTTTAATTTTTCGGAAACCTTTTCAAGTAGCTAAGTTTCCCTAATCTCTTAAAAATGTCTGCAAAATCTTAAAATCATTTCAACTGACTGAAAATTTTTCTAGAATTTCAAACAATATTTTAGAATCTGAGAACATTCAATTAAAGTCTTCCAGTTTTTTTCGAATTCTTTATAACTCTTTTAAAATGCTTCTAAATTTTCTTTGAACTTTAATTTTGAAATAAAAACATGAAAAATTTTCCAGGGATTCTCTAGCATACTTTTTTTATTTTGTTGACAATTATTTAAATTCTTAAAAACCCACAATATATTTTTTATGTTTGAAAAAAATACATTTTAATTTTTATTATTTTAATCTCATGTCGTGAATTCTTTTAAAATATTTTCCAAGCTTCTAAGTTCTCTGAAAATAGGTCAATTTTTTTTAAAATTCTAAATTCTTTTGCGACCATTTTTGAAATCTTTCGAAATTTCGTAAACGCTTTTCAAATGTTCCATTGAAATTATTTTAAAAAAACAATTATTTTAAATTTTCCGAGAAAGCCTTAGAATATTTTTTTTTCATGAAACCTTTTTAAATTCTTTAAAAGCTCCTAAATTTTTTTAACTTATTTTAAAAATTTAATTTTTAATTAAAACTTTTAAATAATTTAAATTGTTAAGTATTTTGGATTAGTTTTAAAACTCTTGACGAAGCTCTCTGAAAATAATTACACGTTTTTCTAATAATTTCAAAAAATAATTGTAATTGTTTTTTGACCGTTTTGGAAATATTTTGTAATATTTGGAAACGTTTTAAAAATATTTTCGTAAAATTAATTCTGCTGAATAAAAAATCATTTTATGGTTCTTCGGAATTATTTAAAATAATTTCATAAACTGCTTGAGACCTTTACAAATTCTTAGAAAGCTTCAAAATCGTATTTTAAAATATTGAAAAATATATATATGGTCAAAATTTTTCCCTATTACTTCAAATTAAAAATCGTTTTCGTAACATTTTTTTAGCTCCAAAGAATTTTTTTCAAATATTAGATTTTTTATTAAATTAAAGCAAATCCTGCAAACTCTTTTAAAATATTTTTAAATATTTTGTATATATTCTCTGAAATTTAACTTTAAAAAATTTATCTTAAATCGTCCGAGGAATCCTAAAAAATTGTATTTATTCTTTTAAAACCTTTGAAATTCCTTAAAAACCTTCTAAGTTTTTTGTTCGTCATCTTCAAAAATTTTGTGTACCAAAGTTAATACCACTGATTAATTAAATCAAATAAAAATGAAAAAGCATTTAAAATTAATTTAGTAATCTTAAAAAGAATTTTTTTATTCTCATGGAACTTTTACCATTTTTTTAAAAGCGTTTAAAACTCCTTAGTGTTTCGAATCTTTTTTGAAATAATTTAATTTTCCTTAAATTTCTTTCATTCCTAAAAAATTAATAAAAAAATAAGAAGAGAAGAAAATTGATTGTTGGAAAAAAGGTAAAGTTAGAAGAAAAGGAAGAAAAGTAAAAAAAGCTTTGGGAGTGATGTAAGATACATATTGAAAAATGGAGATAATAGAGTTTATATCAAATTTTCCGAGAAAGCTTAAGAATATTTTTTTGTTTTTATTAAACCTTTTTAAATTTTTAATTAAAACTTTAAAATAATTCAAATTTTAAAGTATTCTGAAATAGTTTCAAAACTCTTGACGACGCTCTCTGAAAATAATTACACTGTTTTCTAATAATTAAAAAAAATAATTAAAATTGTTTTTTGACTATTTTTGAAATATTTTTTAATATTTTAAAACCCTTTAAAAATATTTGCGTAAAATCATTCTGCTTAGTAAGAAATTATTTTATGGTTCTTCGGGAATATTTAAAAAAATTTCATAAACTGCTTGAAACCTTTAACAAAATTTAGAAAGCTTCAAAATCGTATTTTAAAATATTGAAAAATATATATATGGTCAAAATTTTTCCCAATTACTTCAAATTAAAAATCGTTTTTGTAACATTTTTTTAGCTCCAAAGAATTTTTTTCAAATATTAGATTTTTTTTTAATTGAAACAAATCCTGCAAAATTAAAAAAATTCCTTTCAAAACTTTTGGAATCTTCTACATAAAAATAAAAAATGTTTTTAAATATTTGGAAATATTTCGTATATATTCTCGGGAATTTAACTTAAAAAAATTATCCTAATTCATCCTAGGAATTCTAAAATACTTATTTATTCTTTTAAAACCTTTCAAATTATTTAAAAAACTCTTAAATTTTTGTTCTTAAAAAATTTTGTTTATCAAAGTAAATACCGCTGATAATTGAAATCAAACAAAAATTAAAAAGCATTTAAAATTCATTTAGGAATCTCAAGAAGAATTTTTTTATTCTCTTGGAGCTTTTACCATTATTTAAAAAGCTTTTAAAACTCTTTAGAGTTTTGAATATTTTTTGAAATAATTCAACTTTCCGTACATTTTTTAAATTCCTAAAAAATTATAAAAAAATGAGAAGAGAGAAAATTCGATTGTTGGAAGGGAGTAAAGTTAGAAGTAAAGTAGTTAAAAAATATAAGCTCTATTATCTTCATTATGCAAGATATATCTTACATCACTCCTAAGGCTTTTTTATTCTTTTTCTTACATAAATTAATAAATAAATATATAAGAGAAAGGATAAAAAGCTTTAGGAGTGATGTAGGATATATCTTGCATAATGGAGATAATAGAGTTTATAAGAGAGAAAGGAGGAAAAAGCTTCAGGAGTGTTAAAACAGATATCATGAATATGAAAAAGGACAAAAAAATTCGAGAAACCAAATATTTTTTTATAAGATTCTATGCTCGGTATTAGGCTATGTAGTAGAGGTTTGCTGATGGAAGGAAATAAGAGATTGATAAGCTAATGAAAAATAAGGTTGTTACTAGGGATAGATTCGAGGATGGAAAAAGGGTATGGATGTTTGAGGAGAAGCTAAAAGAGGAAAAAGGAGTGGAGTTAGCGGAAAAGTGCTTAAAAGAGACAGTAAAAAAATGAGTGGGCTATGTAGTAGAGATTCAATGATAGAAGGAAATAAGAGATTGATGAGCTAATGAAAAATAAGGTTGTTACTAGGGATAGATTCGAGGATGGAAAAAGGGTATGGATGTTTGAGGAGAAGCTA
>JAAAKG020000008.1:7430388-7443392 GCA_010014905.2 Druon quercuslanigerum | reverse complement strand
GTCGAAATTTCAATTAGAATATTAAAAATTGAACTTTGTTAGAAATTTGTTATTCTTTGATGAAAGTTTATTTGGTTAAAAGTTGCAATTTTTTAGTAAAAAATTATTTCTTTGGTTAAAGATTCATTCATTCATTCATTCATTTATCTTCAATCTGTTAAAAATTTAAAAACATTGTTGGACAGTCATTCTTCTTCATTGAAAATACAATTAGTTGAAAATTGAAATTTTTTTAAAAAAATTAATTTTTTAGTTGAAGATTCATTATTATAGCTCAAAATTCAACAATTTTTGTTATAAAGACATTCTTCTCCGTGCAAGAGTAAATTGGCTTAAAGTTAAACTTTTTTGTTAAAATTTAAATTATTTCTTGAAGATTCATAATTCTTGTGGAAAATTTAACAATTTTTTCAAAAATTCATCCTTGTGTTGAAAATTCAATTAGTTAACAATTTAATTTGTTAACAGTTGAACTTTTTTTTCTTTGGTTAAAGATTCATTATCCTCGTTGAAAATTTATCTGTTCGGTCGAAATTTCAATTAGAATGTTAAAAATTGAACTTTGTTAGAAATTTGTTCTTGTTTACTAAAAGTTCAATTTCTTGAAAGTTGCACTTTTTTAGTAAAAAATTATTTCTTTGGTTGAAGATTCATCAGCCTAGTCAAAAAGTTTCCTCTTTGGTCGAAACTTCAATCAGTTTGTTAAAAATTTAAAAACATTATTGGACATTCTTCTTCGTTAAAAATTCAAATAGGTGAACTTTTTTGTTGAAATTTAAATTATTTCTTAAAGATTCATAATTCTGTTGGAAAATTTAACAATTTTTTTAGAAACTCATTCTTCTTTGTTGAAACTTCAATTAGTTAAAAATTTTGTTAGTTAACAGTTTAACTTTTTAACTAACAATTTTTTTCTTTGGTTAAGATTTATTATCCTCGTTGAAAATTCATCTGTTTGGTCGAAATTTGAATTAGAATATTAAATATTAAACTTTATAGAAATTTTTTCTTCTTTGCTAAAAGTTCAATTTCTTGAAAGTTGCACTTTTTTAGTAAAAAATTATTTCTTTGGTTAAAGATTCATCAGCCTAGTCAAAAAGTTTCCTCTTTGGTCAAAACTTTAATTAGTTTGTGAAAAATATAAAAACATTTTTGGACCAACATTCTTCTTCGTTGAAAATTCAATTCGTTGAAAATTTAACATTTCGCAAAAAATTAATTTCCTTGGTTGAAGATTCATTATTATAGCTTAAAATTCAATAATTTTTGTTGTAAAGACATTCTTCTTCGTGCAAGATTCAATTGGCTAAAAAAGTAAATTTTTGGAATTAAAAATCTATTTGCTCGACTAAAAATTCAACTATTTATTTTTGGAAGGAGGCTCTGGATACCTATGAAATGATAATGAAGAATGGAAGGTGAGAAATCAAAAATGATGTTGCCTTTCCTCTCGAATCTTGATTTTTCAAGTGTTTTCTCAAATATGGAGAAGAGAGCTGAAAGGATGAAAGAATAGCACTGGATTTGATAGGATAGGACTATAAGAAAGGAGAAAAATCGACTGCTACTACTGGTATTCTCTCAGACATCGAGAGAGCATTCTGCTGCAATGTTTGTTTTCTGGTGGGCGGGCCTATACTGGGCCTCAGGCCCAACTTGTAAGGTAAGATTTGATCTGCAAGTCACGAGCCAACAATAGTACAAATAATAACAGCAGGTCGAGTTCTTTGCGAGAGGCATCTTCTTGACCAGACAGTAGCGAATTGAATTTTCATCAGATAAAAATACACTTTTGAAGTATCTTTTATTTTTAACAGTTGTATTTTCAATGTTCAGCAATTTTTAATTATCATTAATTTTGTCTACATTTCAACTCCGTTGTCAAAAATGAATTTCTTAGATGAAGATTCATCATTCTAGTTGAAAATTCATCCCTTTGGTCGAAAATTCAATTAGTTTGTTAAAGTTTCAACAATATTGTTAGAAAGTTTTTTTCCATCGTTAAAATCGTATGAACTTTCAAAGCGGAATGATTTCCTAACAAAAGTGTTGAATTTTTAACAATGTCCACCTCCACCTCCACCTTGGTGAGGAGAAGAGAGGAGAGGAAGGGAGAGTGAGATACCTTATCATCTTTTGAATTTTATTAACTTAACAATTGTTGAAGCCCCAATTTAAATAGTCAGATCGAGTTTCTCTAGGGGTCTAACTTCATCATTTGATCTAGATTCCCAAAAATTGAAAAGCGTTTTGATTTTTCAAAAAAGGCCTTTTTTGGACCCCTATATTATCTAGTTCTAAAAAATTTGTATTAACGGAACTTGCAGAGAATCAGTCCAACTTTTGCGACCATGGCCCAAAAATATTTACTGATCCTCTTTTGCCTCTTGAAACAACTGATACCTATTGTCCCGGGTCGAGTTGCTTGAGCTTCTTGAGCATAAACTCGTGCTACATTGTGCGTGTATCTTTATTTAGCGTATTCCGTATTGCATTCCCATAAAACCTCTACGAATGTTAGCCCGAGGACAGAACCAAGTCTCTGCTATCGTTGCACGATTCGGCCCACCCACAACGCACGATCTCCAAGCTCGCTCTTCTTCGCTACCGGTATTGAATCCGGTGCATTGTTTTTCTCTATGCCCAGTATTTGCATCTTCTCGAAGCAAATTCCACTCCTCTCAAATCTGTCTTCCGTATCTCTATTTTCCTATTTATTCAATCAGGATAGCAAGCCGAAGATTACAAATAAAAGATCAGTCCGAAAAGTATCCGGCAACTTTCAGAACAACTTTTTAAAATTCTGTTCTATTTTCTATACAATGCTTCGCATTTTTTACTTTCAGATGATACTTTAATTTTGAAAATGGCTGGCAATTACAGGGAGTTAAGTCAGGACTGCATGGGGGCTACCAAAGTTTTGGAAGTTATTTGTAAAATTGCTGGCCCAACCACCCAAAATGAACTTATTGATAATATAACCCAATCTATTTTATCTTGGTCCAACCAAACAGAATCTGATCCAGAAAATATATTTGGAGCGTCCCAAGAGCTCTTTTCTTACTCATGAAACTACAGCTATCACAGCTGAATGATGCCAAAATAGCCAAAAACTTAGAGTTCCAGAAAGAAGTCAAATTAATATCTGAGGACTTGAACTTATAATTCTTAAAAAACCGATTGCTTCATTGACCACCAATATTTATTTCATATTTATTTTGTTTTTTAAGATTTAAGTGCTGATCTTTGATTATTAATGCCCAGGTAAAATAAGAAATTGATTAGCCGAATACCCTTCATACAATTCTTCTCAAGATTGGCCCAGACACCAAACACACTGGAGGGATTAATAATTTATTTATTGATGACTATTTCATCGAGAGAAGCTTCCGAGTGTTGGAATCACATCAGGGAACAATGTGGTCTGAGGCCCTATAAAGCGTACCGCAATATCATTTCAGTGAAGGTTTTAACGCATTAAGGCGTGGAAGAGCGATACGGACACGAATTACGGCTTTCTGAACGCTGCACTGACGAGGTTGCTTGTATTTTTTGGTTTCATCATTGAGGTTGGTAATGGGCAGTGCTGCTACTGCAAGCTACTGCTTCTGCGGTGCAGTGGCTCGAAATCCATTATCGTCCGTGTCTGCACACTTACCTTGGCTAATAAATTTTATTAATACATTCAAGCCACGCAATAATACTCGCAGAAGTGACTACTATAAAATGCGTGAGGCGTGATAATAGATGTGGCTTCAGCGACGAAAGTTGCCTTCCGGGATCCTTGTGAGAACAGAAGCTCCTGAGAATTGAATTGGATTGTTTCTATTCTTAAATGACAGAGTATGACTGAACGCAAAATTGAATTGGCATAAATTTTTCCTAAATAAAGCTTTATGTGAAGAAAAGCGAGATGCGTGCGCGTCATTCAGCATTGTGCAACACAATATTGCGTCTCGCTTAGTATTGCTCAGCATAACACTGAGCCTCGTTAAATATTGCTCAGAATGCATCGGTGCTTCACTCAGCATTGATCAACATACTGTGCCTTATTTAACATTGCGCGGCATAGCACTGCGTATAACTCAACATTGCGCAGAAAAAATGCGCCTTATTAGAATTGCTTAAACTACATCACCGCACTCAGAGTTTCTCAGCATAACACTATGCCTCATTCAGCCAGTCTCAGAATAATAATGAAAGTCATTCAGTATTGCTTAGCATAACATTGCATCTCACTCGACATTGCTCATCATAACACCGCACACCATTCAGCATTTCTCAGCATAACTCTGGGCTTCACTTAACACTGCTCAACATAAACCTGAGTCTCACTCAACACTCATCAGAAAAAATCTGCGCCTGATTTAGAATTGCTCAACTTACGACTTTTTCAGCATTTCACATAATAACACTCTGACTCACTTAGCCATTATTAGAATAACATTGGGCCTCATGCAGCATTTCTCATTATAACATTGCGTCTCACTCAACACTGCTCATCATAACACCGCACATTATTTACCATTTCTCAGAATAACTTTGTGCTTCACTTAACACTGCTCAAGATAAACCTGAGTATCACTTAACACTCATCAGCAAAAATCTACTTCTCATTTAGAATTTCTCAGCTTACAAGGACTTTTTCAGAATTTCTCACCATAACACTCTGCCTGAGTTAGCCATTATTAGTCAAAATAGCGCTGTGCACCGTGAAACAAAAAGGATTGGAAAAAAAAATCTTTAACCAAACATATAGATTTTCATCTAAAGTTTTTAATCTTTAAGTACAGCAACAATGAATTTTCAACAAAGTAATTTAACTTTTAACAGAGTTGTGGAATTTTTATCAGAGTAAGATGAATTCTCAACAAAGAATGTAAATAGAATTCTCAATCATTATCAATATTAATTCTCAAGCATTATCAGTTCAACAAATTAATTTTCAGCCAAAAAAGACAAATTAAGCTAGCAAAAAGGAGATTTTCAACAACAACAAAAAACAATTTAATGCTTAACCAAAACACATGAAGTTTTGAGCAAATAGTTTGTTTTTTTAGCTAAAATTTAATATTTGAACAGAAAAGATCAATAATCTGATAAAAAATAACTTAATCTGAAATATAAAATACTGCAATGTAATAGTTAAATTTGAATTTAAAAAAAATTAATTTTCAGATAAAAAAAGGAATTTTCAACAAAAAATTATAATCCGCAATCAAACAAGATAAATTTTTAAACAAGTAGTTGAATTTTAAACTAAGTTTTAAACAAATTAAGATAAACTTTGAATTGCATATTAAGTTTTAACCAAAAATTATAAAGCAGAATTTTGAGTAACCAAAAAGTTTTAGAGCTGCAAATTTAAATTTATTTAAAAACAAGTTGACTTTCAAACAATAAAGATGAATTTTGAATATAAATGGACAAATATTTCTCCTAAAAGTTGAATCCCTAACTAGGGAAGATTTCTTAGGCAAGAAAGAGAGAAAAATATTTTAACAAAATTTTTTTAAGAAAAAAGATAAAATATTTAACTACTAAATAAAATAATTTAAATTCAAATAATTAAATTTTCAACTGAAAAAGATGAATTTTTAATTTCAAGTATGAGTTTGCAACTACATTTAGTATAGTTTTATTTTTGAAACAAGAATATTAGGTTAATTTTGACCGAAAAGACGAATTTTTGACAAAATTCTTTAGTTTTTGACAAAAAACTATCACTGTTTTTTTCTTACTGTTTTATTCACACGGTTTTTAAGAAAATATACAATTTTAAAAAAATTTTGTGAAGTGTATATGGAATCCAAATAATTTAGTTTAACCTTTGCTTTTGATTTTCTAAGCCCATAAATCCGAAATTTCTTTCTTATGATAAAAAAGTAATTCCCTATTACTGTGGATTTTAGACAATATTTAGATGTCGCTATTAAGTGTTTTATGCCGAATATTCAATTTTACAATGTTGTTGATATTTAATTTCTGCAATTTAATTTATTCCATTTTGTGCAATACAGATAATAATTTATTAGGGTACCATGTACCCCTAACACTTTTTAAGCTAAGAAAAAAATTTAAGGTGGCTATTAGCAACCTTTAGGTTCTGATTTTTGATAAAGTTGAGATTTAAGTGCCAAACTGATCGTTAAAAATGTTTAGAAAATTATAAAACTTTTAGGAAATAATATTTACTTTGCTCAAAACGATTTGTACAGTTGAAATTTTTTTAGTAACTTCTTTTAGAATTAAGAAATAATTTTTTGGATAGGGAATCATTAAATCACGAAAGGAAATTAATTTCATATTTAAGGTTTAGGGCAATGTTGCTCCTTACTCAAAATTTCGTGTTATAGCATTGTCCCTGACTCAACATTACTCACTATAACAATGGTCCTCACTCAGAATTGCTCATGATAAAGCTGCGTCTAATGCACCATTGTTCAGCATCGCACTGTGTCTCACTCAAAATTTCTCAGTGTTATTAATTTACTTAGCAGTGCTCGGGATAACACTGCTCCTCACTGAACATTGCTCAGTATGAACATTCCGCCTCACTCAGTATTGCTCAGAATAACAATGCACCTCACTCAAAATTGATGAGCAAAATACTGCGTCCCACTCAGAATTGCTCAGGATAGCATTAATCTTAACTCAATATTGCAGAGGATAACACTGCGCATCACTCAACAATAATCCGCAGAACAGTGTCATTAACAAGATTGCTCAGTATAACTAAAAGCCTTAGTCAGAATTGTTCATTATAACACTACGCCTCATGTACTATTGATTAGCACCGCACTGCCCATCTCTCAAAATTTCTAAATATAATACTGCACCCCACTCAGTAGTGCTTGGGATACCATTGCTTCTCACTCAACATTTCTTAGCATGAACATTCCGCCTCACTCAGTGTTGCTCAGAAAAACACTCCACCTTACACGTCATTGCTAAGTATACTCAAGCAGCATTGCTCATGATAACATTGCCCTTTACTCAACATTGTTAAGGATAACACTGTGTCTTACTTAACATTGATCAGCATAACACTGCCATTAACAAGATTGCTCAGTATAACAATGAGCGTCACTCGAACTTGCTTATGATAACGTTACGCTTTATGCGCTATTGATTAGCATCGTATTGCCCATCACTCGAAATTTCTAGGAACAATATTGTGCCTCATTCAGCTGCGCTTATGATAAACTTGCTCCTCACTCAACAATGCTCAGGATGAACATTCCGCCTTACTCAACATGGCTTAGGACAACACTGCCCCTCATTTAACATTGCTCAGCAGGACACGGCGCCTCACTTAAAATTGTTGAGTATAATGATGCTCCTCACTTAGAGTTGATCAGGATAACACTGCTCTTCACTCAGCATTACTGAGCATAAAGTTGCAGCTAACACAATACTATTTGGCCTAATACTGCGCGTCCCTAAAAATTTATCTGCATAATACTGCACTTCGCTCAAGATTGCTTAGCACACCAGAAAAAGTGCGTTTCGGGAGTATAATCTTTTTTGTTTGAATTCAAGTATTCCGGGCCTTATAGACCAGCCTTTCGAAATTTCTAAGTGATCTATCGAGCTCATCAAACTCAGCAATCTTCTTGTAAAAGCTAAAAAGAAAAGAGTGTGCTTACTGGACAAGGAGGCTACTGGCCTTCATTGAAATGGAGAGGTTGAGGAAGTTCTCGAGGCAGGCGTATGATATTAAACACTATAATTATTATTTAAATTCCAATAGGATGGCTCCCGGTATTGAGACCCTCTCTCTTCTCCCCCATTCGTTTCACTTTATCTCTGTCCTTCTGACCGGCGTGACGGTAGCTCCTTCCTCCTGGGGCTTTTTTGCTTTCTTCCACTCTTCTCGCGATAGTCCTTTTACTTTTTGGAATTCGCTTTGCTCTTGCTGATCGCTCCGCCCATGCGTAGGCTGTCCGGCAAAACGGTCGCAATAGGCTCTGGTCATATAGCCATGGCCACCATGAGATGGTTTATTGCCGAGACCTGACCCCATGTAATCACTATAAACTATACCTTCTTCTTGCAGATCCCTATACCCCTACGTGCCCGTATTAGGTGCCATTACGGCAGTACGGTAGGCCGCCCTTGTTCTTCCTCTACCTCTTTTTCGTTTTTTATTTATTTCCCTTTCATACTGCTCCTTCTTCTTCTCCTTCTTCTTCTTCTTCATTGGCCTCTTCATCCACTCGCGTGCTTGCTGAGTCAATCAGAACCGCGGAATCCAGTCTGATTTGAATTTCAAATCGATAATTGTACGCGGATGTCCACTCAGCGCGTAAATGCGGCATAATCCACTGTATCTGAATCAACAGTCCTGACTTAAGTATAACGTGCGTTCAGCATCTTAATTATTTACTTCCAAGTGGGGAATTGAAATGTTTCAATAAAACCTTTCATCAATCCGGATTTTTATTTTTTTTCATTTATCATTTTTGGGGAATGGGAAGGTGATAATTGGGGCCGTTTATAAAATATATTTCCAATTTGAGGATTCGAAAGTGTCGAGGAAAAAACTATGGTTGGTAACAGGGTGTCAGAGGGGGGAAGGGGTCAGTCGCAATAATGTAAGGAACTTAGATAAGTTATAAATTCAGTTTTATGATTCAGAATTAATTCTCTTTTCTTCATTTTCCCCTTTTCCCATTTTTAATTGACTTCGTTTTCCTCCTGATTTCAAGAAAATTATAATTTGTATCGTTTCTAAAAATATTTTTTTGAAAATGCGTTATCGTAGCTAAAAGATTCCAGTTTTTGTTCATTTAAATTATTTTAAGTACTTTGTTAAGCTTGTTTTACTATTCATCTCTTTATTGAAAAATCAAACTATTTTATTGTAACTTCTTTTTTATGGTTGAGAATTATTTTTTTTTGGTTAGGAATACAACTACTTTGGTGGTTAATCAAGCTATTTTGTTTACAGAATTAATTGTTTTGTTTAAAATTAGTTTTGTTTTGTAAAATGCAAAAAATGTTATTTAAAGTTGCAGTTTTTTGTTCCTGAAATATCGCATATTAAATATTTTGTTAAAAACTCCCTTTTTTGTTTAAAAAAAACAACTACTCGGTTAAAAGTCACAACATTCTGGTTTTAATTCATTAATTTTTTTTATTGAGATTTATCATTTTAGTAGAAAATTCATATTTCCGGTTTATAAATTTACATTTTTGATTGAAATTTATCTACTTGGTTAAAAATTAAATAATTTTTTAAAAATTTGAATATTTAGTAGAAAATTGACTTTACTGTTAAAAAATAATATTTTCATGTTCAAAATAATACTTAGCCAGAGATATGAATTTTTGACTGAAAAAATTAATTTTGAATCAAGAAGGTTATTTTTCTACCAAAAACGAAGAATTTTCAGGAAAAGAAATACATTTCCACGGAAGAGAATAAATTTCAAAAAAATGGAAGAGTCACAGTTTATGCTGGAAAAATTTATTCTGAACAAAATAGTTAATTTTTTAAATAAAGAAATTTACTTTTCAACCAAGAAAATAATTTTCACCGGAAATGATGAATTCTTAAAAACAGAAGAGTTTTAACCAAATGCTTGAATTTTTAACTAAATTTTGAAGTTTGTGACCAAATAAAATAAAATCTTGAATTGAAACGTTACGTTTTAGATTTAAAAAATTAATTTTTAATCAAATATATAAATGTTTAAACATATAAATGATTAAATAATAAAAAAATAACAATTTTCAACAAAATATTAAAATTTTTCAGCGATGAAATTAATTTTTATCTCAACATTGAATCTTTTAAGAAAAAAGAGAAGAATTTGGACCGAACATTTGCATTTTTAACCAAATTTTTGAATTTTATAACTACAAAAATAAAATATTATTCAAAAACAATAATTGTATATCAATAAATAATTTTTTCAAGTTTTGACTAAAAAACATTAATTTTCAAGCAAAAATGTAATAGCTACATTTTAATTTAAAAATTATTTTAGTCTTAAAGCAAAACAAATTTCAACCAAATAATTTAATTTTCAAGAAAATCGTTTAATGTTTAACAATATAATTATTTCGGTTAAAATGATAAATCTCTGAGCAAACAAAAAAAATTTTTTAAAATAAAATAGTTTAATTTTTAATCAAAACCAGTGGAATTCAACTACGAAATATTTTTCTTTATTCAACGATATACAATTCAATTAGTTAATTAATTATGAATTTTCGACTAACAGGAAAATAAATTTTTTCTAACAAAATTTTTTTTATATAACCCAAAATATCTTTAAAGCATTTTTTGCAGAAATAATAAAAAATCTTTCTCGGACCGAATTTTCCCCGGAAACGCCGCTAAAACTAATATCTGTGAGTAATAAATAATAACAAAAATTTGTTAATATTATTTACCAATTTTTCATTTACAAATTGCAATTTAGGATTAGAGCGTTCTTAAACATTTTCAGTTCTTTTGTATTTATAATTTATAAACAAGGTTGTCCAAAACTTGAAAATGTTGCTATATATTCTAAAGATAAAATTATTTATTGAATACTCTATCTTAAATTTTTTTCGACTTATCTTATCTTATCTTAGGTACACAATTCTCGGAAATAATATTTTGAAACTTCGTTTTAATATTTTATCATTAAAGTTGTCAAATCACAAAACAAAAAAAAGTAGGAGTAACGGAAAATTCGAGCATAAAAATACATTTTACTTAAAAAAATTTTAGGAAGAACAACTAATTATTGAAGCCTTTTAGGGCCTTAAAGCCCCTTTAAAAGTTAAAAACTGTAAAAATCCTGAAAGCCACTAAAAATTATAAAAGTTCTATTAAAATATCTTAAAAAACATTAAAATATAATTAAATTATCTCAAGTCCCATACAAATGAATTTAAAAAACGTTTTTTTTTTTGTTGGAAATTGAATAGAAATTGATACTTTTTGGGTAAAACTTTATCTTTTTGTGTTCATATCAATTTCCTTGGTAAAAAATTGAAGTATTATATCAAAAAAAAAATTTTTTAAGTTAATTAAAAATAATACATTTTTATTCAAAATTAACTTGTGTAATTTGAAAATTTACCTATTTTGTTAAAAGCTAGTTTCTTCGGCTAAAAAATAATATTTTTTATTTAAAAAAGCGTGAATTTTGTTAAAAATTAGTCTTTTTAGTTTCAAAATGATTCTCCTAGATTCGAACTTCATCGTTCTGGCAAGAACTTCATTTCTTTTATTTAAAAATGAAAAAGTCAATTTTTGTTGGAAAAATTTATTTTGATTATTAAAAGAATAATTTTTTTGTTGAAAATTTATTTCTTTGCCTGGTATTTTAACTAATTGCTCGAAAAAATCTCTAACAATTAATTTTTTATCTGAAAATTGATCTATTCCTTTATTGGTTAAAAGCTGGTAATTTCTGGTTAAAATTTCAATAATTCTTTTAAAAAATAATTCTTTTTTCATGAAAATTCATCCTTTTGGACGAATTTTTGTGTAATCATTCGAAAAATGATGTTTTCTGTTTAAAATGTGTCTTTTTGAGTGGAAAATTAGACTTATTCTGTAAAACTTTATCAAAATCATTAAAACTCTATTTGTTTAAAAATTAATTTTGTTGCTTAGAGATTCATAATTTTTTTTAAATTCATTCCTTTACTTAAAAATTTAACTATTGTGTTGATATCCAGTAAAAAAGGCATGAATTTTTTTCCAATTTTTGTTTTGTTTAAATAGACTCTTATTTGTTGACACTTTGTTTCCTTAGCTAAAAATTCAGTTTTTTTGGTTAGAAATTTGAAGATTAAATTTTTGATTTCTATTGGAAAAATTAAGTTATTCTGTTGAATTTTTTAGCGAAAAATTAATCTTTTTATTTTAAAATTTATCGTCGTCAATGAAAATCGAAGTATTTATATAAAAATTATTTTTTTTTTGAAGTTTCATCATTTCATTTTAAAATTCATTTGTCTGCTTGCAAATCAAACAATTGTTGAATTTAATAAAAAATTTTTGTATTTTGTTGCACAGTCGTATTTTTTGCTAGAAAATTAATTCTTTTGAGTAAGAATTTAACTGTTTCGCTGAAAGTTGAACTGCTTTCTTAAAAAATCATTCTGGTAGTTGAAGATCAATGAAGTTCAATTTTTTTGTTAAAAATTAATATAAAAATCATAATTTTAACGTTTCGAATATTTTTAGTAACGAATTTCTTCACTGATATTCTCATATCTTATTCGAATGTTAACAAAAAAAAATTTCAAATATAATTGCAAATAATTGGAAAATTATTAATGGAAAGGAAGAAAAAATTCTTTATGTAAGGGCCAAAAACGTTTATTAGCAGGACACTTTATATCCAAACATGATTAAGAGTGAAAATAAAATCGCAGTATATTATTGTTACATAATCTGCACAAATCCAACATGCGGTGAGTTATATTCCCCTTGAAAATGATCAATTAGATTATCGTTCTCATATATTGGTGACACCACTCTGGCCTCACCACCGTCTATGCGTATTTTAACTTTTCCCATCGCATAACCAAGATCTTCTCTAGGGGCCACGAACGGAAGCAAATGATTGTTCAGGTGCAATCCAATGATGTACCTGTGACTCTCGTCTAATCCTACATGATAACAGTCTATAGGTAAATTAAAAATCTGTCCTGGAAACATGGGACTGGCGTAATGGCGAATGTTGTACAGATGAATAGTACCCGGCTGTGGGGCTTCTTTATGTGGCCGTGGCCAAGGTAATTCTGGAAAAAAAATGCAAATAGGATATTTTTCAGAGAAACACTGCGCCTCGCTCAGTATAGGTAAGCATAGTACATTGTCTCATTCTAGAACACTCGGCACAACACTGTGCCTCACTCAACATTTTGCAGCTGAATACTGCACCGCTTAAAAAAATTTTTTATTGTACAACTGCGCCTGACTCAACACTTCTCAGCATAACACTACGTCTCAGTCAACATTGGTCAACATTACATTGTTTCTCAAT
>JAAAKG020000008.1:7402943-7423335 GCA_010014905.2 Druon quercuslanigerum | reverse complement strand
CTTTTAATTCAACAAGACTGATTTTTAACCAACTAGTTCAAGCCCCCCCCCCCCCTCCCCAAGATGATTTAATCCAAATAGTTTGTTCTTATGAAATCAGTTATCGATTGCCAACTTGACAATCTTATTGACTAAAAATTGTAAAATAATCTTTTATTTCAACAACATGGATTTTCAACAATGAAGTTAAATTTTTAAACCAAAAAGATAATTCAAACAAAATATTGTATTATTTATAAGATTAGGTGAGAATTTCCAAGGTGAAAATGTGGTTGACTATGAGATGGAAAATAATCTTTTAATTTAACAAGACGGATTTGTAACAGTAAAGCTGAATTTCTAATCAAAAAAGAAAATTTAAACAAAATATTGTATTTTTAGTGAGATCAGGTGAAAATTGCCAACGTGAAAATGTGCTTGACTATAAGTGGTAAAATAATAATCTTTGAATTCCACAAGATGGATTTTTAAATTTTCGATTTTCGAAGAAAATTAAAAAAGTTGTCAAGATAATCTTGTATGGATTTCAAAAAGCAATGTTTTTTTATCTTGATTTATTTTCATATCATATATTTTTTGGCTTCGAATTTTGATTTTCGATTAATGTTTAAAATTTTCAAAATTCTATAACTCCCAGAATTTTCTTTTTATCCAAAAAATTGTTTTTCTTTTTAATACTATAAATATACTAACATAGAATTTTTAAATTCAGAAAAAATTTGTCTCAAAAATTTTCAAATTGCGCTCACTTTTTGT
This sequence comes from Druon quercuslanigerum, assembly GCA_010014905.2. Lineage (NCBI taxonomy): Eukaryota > Metazoa > Arthropoda > Insecta > Hymenoptera > Cynipidae > Druon > Druon quercuslanigerum. Next base: position 7,422,579 of record JAAAKG020000008.1, on the reverse strand, counting down.
ATTTTTATCCAAAATGGCTGGTTAACGAACTCGTCCTTTCTTTTGTGACCAAAAAAGGTTCATTTCATCGAGAGTTATCAATGAATTATAAATGATGATAATGTAAAAAGATGATTTAAATAAAATAGTCAGTTTTTTATGAGTTTATATATGCTAATCGCTAACGTGAAAAAATTAAATTTTTGATTAAAATAGATTATTCAAACAAAATAATATTGCGTTTTTAGTGAGATACTTTAGCAATTGTCAACGTGACAATTTGGTGGACTATAAGTTAAAAAAGAATTTTCAATCAAAAATACAGTTTTTTTTTAAACCAAAAAATATACTGTTTAAACAAAAAAATATACTTTTTAAACAAAAAAATATATTTTTTAAACATAAAATATAATTAAAACTAAATAGTATGTTTTTAGTGAAATCAGTTGCCAATTGCCAACGTGACAATTTGGTGGTCTATAAGTTATGAAATGAATTTTCAATCAGAACGACGGTTTAAAAAAAAAAATATTTTTTATTCAAAAAATATAATTCAGACTTTTAGAATATTTTAGACTTTTAGAATATTAATCCGGACTGAGGCATATTTTTTCTCGTTTGTCTGAATTTATTGAAAATTAAAAATTTATTAGTTAGACTACTTAAATTAATTAGGAAACTGGTCAAAAAAATTAAATAATTTGCTTAAATTTGTACACCAAGATTGATATTTTTTATAAAACAGTTGAATTTGTTTTGAATAGTTGATTTTTGAACCTACAAATATTATTTTTAACTTAAAATTTTCAGCGGAAAATAACACAGTTAAATTTTCAGTATCAAAAATGATTCTTAACCAAAGAAAGGATTTTCGTAGAAAATTGTCTTGAATTTTAAATCAAAAAGCTAAATTTTTAACAAAACATTTAAACTTTTAAATAAAAAAAGGTAATTTTTTAACAATAAATAGCATTGTTACATTTTGAACATGAAAATTAATTTTTTATTAATAAGATATAATTTTCAACAAAATTGTTGAATTTGAAACCAAACTAAAAAAGAATTTCTCAAATAATACATGAATTTGTAATCAGTAATAATACAAAACAATTTTTAAGAAAATGAAATTGAATTATTAAAACAATGCATGCATTTTCTACCGAACTGTTGAATTTTTATCTAACAAACGAACATTTTTTATCAAAAAAAAAATTTATTTAATTAATTATTTATTTTTAATAAAAAAAAGTTTTTTTACCAAATTAGTTAAAAAGTTACTAAAAATAGTTTTATTTGTAACTGAACCTTTTAATGTTCTACGAAAACAGTTTAATTGGTAAAAAACATACTTTTTTTTACAAAAAAGTTAATTTTTAATCAGATGGTTTAATTTTATAGCAAATGGTTGAACTTTTAAGTAGAAAAAAAACAATTTGTAACTGTTGAATTTTTAACTGAAATGTTGAATCTTTAATTTAAAAAAAAATTATTTTTTTACAAAGAGTTTGAAGCGAAGATTTTAATTTTAAATAAAAAGTAGTGCTGTCCCTGCTGGCTACAACTTTTATTTTATTTTTATTTTTATTTGTATGTGTTGATAATTATTTTCAACAATTTTTGTGTTATTATGATTTCTGGTAAGAAAAAAAAGGACGAAAAAAATAAAAATGGGAAGGAAAGGGATTTGGTTGGTTTCCTTCTCATTTTTCTTTCCTCTTTTTTTTTATTTTTGTCCAAATAAAATAATACATTTTTTCTTTTCGTTTTTAGGGGGAAAGAAGGCGAGGAAACGATTTTTTTCAGATTGCAATGGGAACATTTTATGATGGTTGTCTAAATTTGATCGTTAAATTTTTGAGTTTATTTTCAGGAATTCTTCATATTAAAAAAAAAAAATTTTTTTTAATTATTGAATCCTTAACAAAAGCAAATTGATTCCAACGAAGCAGTTGTATAATTAACGAAAAAAGATAAAAAAAATCGCATAGGGTAAATATAGGGGAAAAAATTTGTTTGAATACTTAACTGCTTTGTTAAATCCTATAATTTTTGTTAAACATTATTTTTATTGCAGAAACATTATTTTACATGAAAAATGCATCTCTTGGGTAGACAATTCAAATATTTTTTAAAAATTCATTTTTTTTTTGGTTTTGAAAGTTAATTTTTTATACTAAAAATTTAACTATTTGGTTTAAAATTCATTTGTTTTATTTAAAAAGTTTTTTTTTTTGTCAAATTTAATTTTTTTTTCATCTAAAATATTTCTTTAAGATAAAATACCTACTATTACATTATTCGTTAAAAATTGTTTTAAAAATTAAAATCCTTGTTTAAAAGTTAAACCAGGCTTTTAAAAATAATTTTATTGTCAAAGATTCATCAAATTCGTTACAAATTCATCTCTTTGGCTAAAAATTCTTTTTTTTTGCGAAATATTATTTTTTAATCGAAAATTCAACTACTCTAATTGAAGATTAATAATTTACGTTGAAAATTTTAACTTTTTTTGAAAAATTTGTTATTTTAGTGTCGACACATGAGTTTTTAACTGAAAATACAATTATTTAAAAAAAAAAATTTTATTTGAATTTTGCTTGAAAGATTCATCAGTTTCCTTAAAAATACATCTTTTTGCTTGAAAATTCGTTTACTTTGGGTTAACATTAATTTTTTGTATTCAAAAATTTATTTACTCGACTTGAAACTTTATATTTTTAAAAAAAATTTATCCTGTTATTTAAAAAATAAACTATTAAATTGAAAATTTATCTTTTTAATTGAATATTCATCTACTCGGGTAAAAAATAAGATAATTTATAAAAAAATTAATTTTTGAGTCTGCAGGTTCATCGCTTTGATTAAAACTTTAATCACATATTATTAACTTAAAATATAATTTGTAGTCGAATCTTTTAAGTTTTTAAATTAGTTTTTTTCATTGGAAGACAAATTTTCTTGATTTGAAAATGTTCTCTTTTTTGGTTAAAATTGCATCTAATTAAAGCCGAAAATTAAGATTCTATTAAAATTTGAAATTTTTGACAGAAAATTCGTCTTGTAGCTTGTTTTAGTTCAAAACTCATGTCTTTGTTTGAAAATGAAACTATTTTTATGTAAATTTGTTTTTTTTCTGTTGAAAATTAATAGATTTTATTTAAATTCACTGAAAATTTAACGTTACTTTTTTTATAGAAATCTTATCTGTTTTAGTTAATAACTAATGTGATTTGTTAAAAGTTTATCTTTTAGGTAGAAAATAAATCTTTTTGATTAAAAAATTTTTCTCTTTAGTTTAAAATTTCACTTTCTTATTCAAAATTTGCTTTTTTTTAAACTTTCAGCTGTTAATTTTTTGCTGAAAATGTAACACTTCTTGGACGACTATTCAACTTTTCCGGTATAAAAAAATTAATAAATATTTAAATTCAAAACTCTGAATCTAAAATTCTTTTATTATGTTTATAAAAAAAAGTTAAAAGATTAAGACTTCTAGTTTGAATATCAATTGTCCCGGAAAATGAAAAACTTCATCAGCAAAATTCAGGAAAAAGTCCGGGACTTTTTAAAAAATGATAAAAATACCATCGTATATATAGCCAAGAAAATCACTTTCTCTTAAAATTAAAAAACTGCATAATACGTTTGTCAGATCCTTAGTGAAAATGAACCAATTATCGTTAATGCCCTAATACTCGAAGCAGATTTTTCGGGAACGGTAACCCTTTGCCTTAAGTTTAGGGAGTAAGTTGCTCGAGGTAAATAATTTATCTTCAGGCTGTCATAGACTCGTGCTACGATTTAGAGGAGCAGAGGTTAAATTTAAAAGCTCGGTGGTTGCTTTAGGCAAACCTCCATTATCCAAACTATAATATTCAATAGGTGCCTCCTCGGGATGCGAAATCTTCCAAGAAGCCGATGTAGTTTCGGATAATGATAATGGACCAGGGAATTGGGATATAACGTGTCTTAAATTGTCTAATGAGTGACCGAAGGGTACCCTGGATTCAAGGTTGCTTTATTTTTTCACGGAAGGAACAATCATCTACTCATTTCTACTGACTTCACCCTCTACAAGATTCCCATTTCTAGGAAAGTTAACTCGATTTTTAGTCTTCAATTACCTTCCTGACCTCTGGACTATGAAATCTCTTACCAGGAGGCATCAATAATCTTTCAAACTTATTTTGGCAGCTTCAAACGTTTCTAAATAATGGATTCATTTTTTAGAAGTTTTGTTTTTTACCCCCGCTGACACCGACCTCTCTTCAGAAAGGTATTTAGATTTTGGCTACAGACGGATTTCACATTTATTGTAAGTTTCTTCTGAGATTAGTTATCAATTGCCAACGTGACTTTGTGAGCATTATCTACTCATTTCGACTGAATTCACCCTCTGAATGTACAAATTTCAATTTCTTGAAAAATTTATTTGATTGTATTCCTTGTTTTTCCTTTTGGACTTCTTGAGATTCAGTTTTTTAGAGAACGTCCATCATGGGTCACCATGGTAGAAGAAGATTTTCTACATCGTTACTTTTTCGTTGTAATGGGCCAGCTAGTTTTGAAAAAAAAATAGTTCTACATCATCACAAAAATCACTAGACTCTGTGGTCAACTATAAGCTTCGGTGACGAACAACAAATTTAACTTTTAACAAAAAAAAAAGTAGGCAGTTGCCAACGTGACAGTATGGTAGACTACAAAATAGAAAATGAAATTTTAATCCAGGAAGACAGATTATTATATGACTGATGATTTTTAAAATTAAAGAGATGATTTAAACAAAATATTAGTTCTTGTGAGATCAGTTGACAATTGCCAAGGTGATGATGTGACGGACGATAAACCATAAAATAAACTAATGGTCAGAAAAGAGGATTGTTAACAAATCTGTCTTATTTTCAAACAGAAAGGATGATTCAAACAAAATAGTGCATTTTTAGTGAGTTCAAATCCTCATTGCCAACGTTGCATAGTGGTGCTTTATAAGCAAACAAATGAAATTTAGATCCAAAAAGACGGATTTTTAACAAAACATTTGAATTTTTAAAGAAAATCTATCATTTAAACAAAATAATGTGTGTTTAGTGATATTAATTGCCAATTGCCAACGTGACTGTTTGATCAATTATAAGCTAAAAAATTAACCTTTGATCCAAACACACGTATTTTTAAGAAAACATTAGAATTTTTAAACGAAAAGGATAATCTGAACAAATTAGAGTATAAACTAAAAAATAAACTTTTAATCCAAAAAGACGGTCAAAACAGTTAAATTTTCAAACAGAAAGGATGAATAAAAAAAGGTATATTTTTGGTAACTTAAAATCTCAATTGCCAACGTGACAATGTGGTGATCTATAAGCTAAAAATTAAACTTTCAATCTAAAAAGATAAATTTTTTCCATAACAGAATATGAATTAAACAAAATTGCGTGTTTCTGTTGAGATCAGTTTCAAACTGCCAACGTAACTGCGTGGTGGTCTATGAACTAAAAAAAAAATTTTAACCCAGGATGACGGAATTTTAAAAAACCAAACGAATTTTTTAACAAACAAAAACCGTTTTTGAAACAAAACGGTGTGTTTCTTATGATATCAGTTGCCAATTGCCAACGTGACGATGTGGTGGACGATAAACCAAAAAATAAACTAATGTTCAAAAAGGTGGATTGTTAATAAATCTATTTCATTTTCAAACAAAAAGGATGATTACAACAAAATAGTCAATTTTTAGCGAGATCAAATCCTAATTGCCAACGTTACAGTGTGGTGCTTTATAAGCTAAAGAATAAAATTTAGATTAAAAAATATGGATTTTTAACACAACATTTGAATTTTTTAAACAAATTCGATAATTTAAACAAAATAATGTGTCTTTAGTGATACCATTTGACAATTTCCACCGTGACTTTTTGATAAATTATAAGCTAAAAAATAAGCTTTTTTAACAAACAGGATGATGTCAACAAAATGGTGTGTTTCTTGTGAGATCAGTTGCCTATTGCCAACGTGACGATGTGGTGGACGATAAACTAAGAAATGAACTTTTGATCCAAAAAGACGGGTTTGAAAGAAAAGAATTGAATTGTTAAACAAAAAGGATATTTGAAACCATTTGGTGTATAGCGTATAAGTGCAGTATTAATATATAGTTACAATAGCCAACGTGACAATGTGGTGCTCTAGAAGCTAAAAATTAAATATTTAATCAACAAAGACTGACTTTTCACTTAATAGACGATTTTTCAAACGAAAAATATAAATTAAACAAAATAGTTTGTCTGCTGTGAGATCAGTTGCCAATTGCCAACGTGACAATGTGATGGACGATAAACTAAGATATGAGCTTTTGATCCAAAAGACGGACTTTTAACAAAAGATTTGAGTTTTGAAAAAAAATGGAAAATTTCAACAAAATGATGTGTTCTTAGTGATATAAGTTGACGATTGCCAACGTGAAAATGTAGTGGATTATAAACTAAAAAATAAACTTTCGATCCAAAAAGACGGGTTTTAAAGAAAAGAATTAAATTGTCAAACAAAAAGGATATTTGAAACCATTTGGTGTATAGCGTATAAGTGCAGTATTAATATATAGTTACAATAGCCACCGTGACAATGTGGTGCTCTAGAAGCTAAAAATTAAATATTAATTTAACAAAGACTGACTTTTCACTTAATAGACGATTTTTCAAACGAAAAATAAAAATTAAACAAAATAGTTTGTCTGCTGTGAGATCAGTTGCCAATTGCCAACGTGATAATGTGGTGGACGATAAACTAAGATATGAGCGTTTAATCCAAAAGACGGATATTTAACAAAACATTTGAGTTTTGAAACGAAATGGAAAATTTCAACAAAATGATGTGTTCTTAGTGATATAAGTTGACGATTGCCAACGTGAAAATGTAGTGGATTATAAACTAAAAAATAAACTTTCGATCCAAAAAGACGGGTTTTAAAGAAAAGAATTAAATTGTCAAACAAAAAGGATATTTGAAACCATTTGGTGTATAGCGTATAAGTGCAGTAATAATATATAGTTACAATTGCCAACGTGACAATGTGGTGCTCTAGAAACTAAAAATTAAACAATTAATCCAAAAACACTGATTTTTTACTTAACAGATGATTTTTCAAACGTAAAATATAATTTAAACAAAATAGTTTGTCTGCTGTGAGATCAGTTGCCAATTGCCAACGTGACGATGTGGTGGACGATAACCTAAAACATAAACTTTTGATCCAAAAATACTGATTTTAAATAAAAAAGTTGAATTGTCAAACAAAAAAGGATGATTTAAACAAAATACATCCTTAAAGTAAAAAAAAAAATTTAAACAGAGACACTAAACAAATGATTCGGTTCCAATCTATAGGTTTTGCCTACGAATAAGTTACCTAATTTTTGTGGTAATTAAATATTACGAATTGTAATTAAATAAATAATAATATTGTTAATAATTAACAATTTTTCATAAATGTATTTTGATTGGATTTTCAATTTTCCAAATTTTTGATAATATAATAATCTAAATACATTGGTATTGAATCAACCAAAAAAAAGTATTTTTAGTGAATTAAAATTCCACTTGCCAACTTGACAGTGTGGTACTCTGAAAGTTAAAAAATAACTGAGAGGTGGGCTATAAACTAAAAAATAAACATTTAATCCAAGCAGACGGATTTTTATTCAACAAATTTAATTTTTCAACAAAAAGGATGATTTAAAAAAAATAGTTTGTATTTAATGAGATCAGTGGTCAATTTCCAACGTGACTGTAAGTTTAATAAAAAAAAAGATTAAAATTCAACCGAAAAAAGTTGAACTTTAAACAAATTAGTTAAGTTTTTATACAATTTTAGAAAAGTGTTCAAGTTATCAACAGAAATATTAAAATTTAACTAAAAAATCGTTTTACAAATAAAAATAGAAAATTTTTTTAACAAAATAATTAGAATTTTCACCAAATAGTTAAGATTTTGAACCTGAACGACAAATTTTGTCGGATACAGCTAAATTTAAAAAAAAAAGTTAATTTTTCTTCAGGAAATACGACTTTTCTACTATAAAAAATAAATTTTCAATTGAAAAACAAAAACATTTATTTAACAAAAAAAATTAATCAATGACTAATAAAAATACTATTAAAAAACTTGTTTATTTAATTATTTAATTGACAATGAAGCTATTCGGTAAAAAAGTTTCTTTTTTCAACTACTTAGTTGAAAGTTGAACTACTTTACTAAAACTTAATTTTTTGTTTGAAGATTCATGACTGGCTAGAAATTTAACGACTCCGTTTAAAATAAATTCACCTTCTCGGTTATAAATCATCTTTTGGGTTGGATGGTAAACTTTTTTGTAAAAAATAATTTTTTTTTGGTAATGATTCTTCATATTACTTGAAAATTTATCTCTTTGGTTAAATATTTGACACTTTAATGGAAAATTAGTTGTTTTTTTTTGTAAAAATAATTTTTTGAATCAGAAATATAATTATCCTGTCTTTGGTTAAAAATTTTCATTTTTAATTAAAAATCAATCTTTTCTAGTTGAAGATTTAATTGTTTAGTTTTTTAGTACTGATATTTGTTAAAAATTCTTCTTTTTTCGTTAAAAATTAACTTTTTTGTCAAAAATTCTTATTATTCTTAAAAATTGTACTGTTTAGTTAAAATGACTGAAAATTTACTATTCAGCAGAAAATGTTCCATTTTGCTGAAAAAGTCTAGTTTTGGTTTGATAATTCAATTGATTCAAAAAAAATTTCGCTGGCATGAAATTTAAGAATTTGGTAACAAATTGAATTATTTGGTCCAAAATTAACTTTTTTGTTCAAATTTATATTTTTTTTTTTTAAAAATTGAACTATTTGGTAAAAAATTAATTTATTTTTATAAAAATGTACTAATTGGTAGAAAATTCAATTGTTTTGCAAATAATTTATCTCATGGCTTAATATTTAACATTTCTCTAGAAAAAATTTAACTATTTGGTTAAAAATTAATTTTTTTGTAGAAAATCATATTTTTGTGTAGAAAATTCATTTTTTTTGTAATTATTTGCAAAAAAAAATATTCTTTACGTTGGGAAATTATTTTTTTCATTTCAAAATTGAAATCCTATGTTAGGAATCCTTTTTTTAACTCGTCTTTTTGTTAAAAAAGTAAATTGACTCGTTAAAAATTTATTCTTTTGTTGGAGAATTTAAATATTTGATTAAAAATGTGTCTTTTTTTGTTAAATTTAACTGGATGAAATTTCGTTTTTTTTACTTATTGAAAATAAATTTGTTTAACTGAAAATTTCACGATTAAATTTTTTGTTTAAAAAAAATTCTTTTAAGTTAAAGATTCCTAATAATCGACTTGATTTTTAAAAACAAATTGAATAAATAATTGATCAATGGTGATGCTATACAGAATTATTATTTTTATAAAAATATAATAATTATTTCTATAGTCAAATTTTGTTTATAAAAAGTAAATTTTGTGGATTTTAGCGCGTGTTAACTAAAAAAAATTGTTTAATAGTACTATTTGAAAATATTGTTGTTGATTTTTTCACTTAATTTGTTTATTTTATTTTTATTTTTTTCGGTTTTTTGGATCCCTGCTCTAAAGTACAAAAGTAAAAATTTCAAAATGCAGAATAGGACCCTACATGGCACAATCAAATTTTAAAACAAAGCTTATTCAAAACAAAAATGCCGCTTTAATTATTTTCAATTTTATTTTTGGATTTGAAAATAGCGATTAAAAAAACTACCGAGTGCAAATTTTGTTTAAATAGTTTATGTTTTAATGTTTTGGTCCATTATATTGCATTCGCCATTTTGATTATTGAACTTTTGACATTGGATTTTAGAACAGCGACCCAAAAAACTCTCGAACAGAATTTTTTATAAAAATCGATTCAGTTTTACAATTTTAGTCCGCCATAATAGATGCATCTTATTGGATTTTGACCTACATTAATTTGCATTTGAAATTTGGATTCAGCTTGTAAAAATCAATATGAAAACTCTAGAACTCTAGTATTCAAAAAATGATTCCTTCTTGCACAAAAAAACAAGTTCAACATAGATTTTCAAGGTCAACAATTTTTGTCTTGATTTTTGTTTGTCTACTGGTTGTGAAAATCTTTATTTATTTGAGACATGGCTGTAGTATAAGTTCGTGGTATAGGTTTCTTGCACAAGCTGCTTTTATAGGTATCTTATACAAGTTGATTGTATAAGTCTCTTCTAGAAGTTGGTTGTATAGGTATCATGCACAAGTTACTTGTATAGGTATTTTGTACAAGTTGATTTTATAGGTATCTTGTACAAGTTGGTTGCACATGGTGCAACCAACTTCGTATTAGCTCATTGTAGTAGGATCGTAGTAGCTCATCATTTTGGTACAAGATTTTAGTACAAACGCTGCAATACAAAGGTTGAAATACAGAGGCTACAGTGACAGAGATGTTGTAACATTATTCTGTAATCTTGCTAAAAATAGCTCGTCCTATCGACCAAAATTATCTATACAAACAAAACGCAATCTATCCACTAACAACCTTGGATCCTCAAAAAACTGAATTGACGACAGACATTCGAGTTTCCACACATTTTTTCCGAAACCAAACTTTTTTTTCGACCAAACCACGAGGGAACCTTGTCAGTGGAAAACGAGTAAGCCTCTAATCGAGGGTCGGAATACCAGGATCGTTGCGGTATGTCGCGAACCAGAACCAGAACCAGAACCACGGATGTAGCAGTGGTGTGGGGGCGTTGAGTTTCGAGTCGGACGAAGAGATCGAGGGGGTGGCAGGGGGTTGTTGGGGCGGTTTGAGGGTGTAGAACGCAACCGATGTTCACTTATTGGCGACGTGTCTGCCGGCATGGTGCAGAACACCCAACGTGAACTCTGCAGGCAAACACGCGACGCGAGCGAATAGTGTCTCTTTCTCTCTCTCTCTTTCGATTCTTTGCTTGTTATGTCCGGATGCGTGTGGGTGGATTCGGATTCGAGAGAGAAAAGAGAAAACTGGCGGGACGAAGGAAGAAAGGAAGGGTCGCTCCTCCTGTGGTGGAAACAGGTGGCGCCGGAACCAGCCTCGAAGCTGTAGCTGTCAAATATTGCGGTTGCTTTAAAAATCGATCGACCCCGATTCGAATTCTCCCCTTGTGTAGCTGCTGCGTGCCTCTGCATAGGCGAGCCCAACATAGGGTGAACTCCATATTCCCCTTTTTATTTAAGAAATCCCACCAAGAAATAGAGAATTCTTCTACATCCAACAAGTCTGCACGAAGTTTTTTTCAAGAATTGCTTTCGTTTATGGTTGTTCTCGAAGGTTTCTGTCAACTTTTAATCTAAAATGTTTAAGAATGATAGTGAGGATGACGATTCATTTACTTTGCGTACATTAATTACGTGCAGAATACTTGATTAAGAATTCCATTTGTTACTGGTTGTTGTCCAAAGTTTTAGTAAACCCTCGATCTAAAATTTTCCAAAAATTATGGTCTCTATCATTAATTATAATCTTCTACGACTTCATTCATTTACTTGGTCCACTTTGTCCAGATTGATTTCATATGATTTTTCAAGAAACTTTTCAAGGCACTGCTTGGGATCTTCGAAATCTTGCATATCTGAATCTGACAAGATCTTCAAATCAAATAGCTCCTCGTTAGATACTAATAATAACGAAACGTCTTCTGGCTTGTGGGTAATTTAATCAAGTCTAGAAGAGTCTCCAGAGTTTCTGATAAATTTCCTATAATTTATCTAACTCTCAACTTTGTTAGTTTCTTTGAGAATTTGGATTCCAGAAAAGATGGGTATTCAAGTTGAAGAGTTTCTTCCTTGACTTGGCACTAGTATAAATCAACGTCTCTCTGCAGTACTTTGTGCATAAAGCATCGTAATGTCATCCAAAAGCTACAATATATCCACTGCGTCGGTTCCGGAGCCGTACGCTCGGTCATCCCTAGCTCTCTCGGACGTACATCATTTCCAAGCCGTCACCCTTACTCTTTTTTCCACTAGGCGACACCTTATTCTTCCGTAATTCGTCTTCCCCTTGTCCTTGCTTCCTTGTCACTTCAGAGAGGAACATTTTTTGACTAGTAGATCGATTTGACAATTTCTTAATTGCTTTTGTGACCATCAAGTTATTTACGTGTTATTGTTCAAAAATATTTTAACCAGCTTTGAAAATAATTGTTTCCCTACAATCTTAGTTTAAAAATCATTTAAAAAAAAAAATTGTATTATGAAGTTTATTTCAGAAGCAGTTTCTCTTTGTAGGTTAACATTATTATTTTATAAGGCTTCTGTATAATACTCTATAGATAGACTATTATCTTTTCTTTGTTTGCGTTATTAAATTATTTTATGGATTTATTAGTTGTTTCACTTGTTTGATTTCACTATTTTGCTTTTATTTTTTTCTGTTATGTTCTAGGATTTTAAGTTGGTTTCCTACTAGGTTCATTTGCTGCGTTATTTTTCTAGGTTCTGAAAGCTAGGGCTACTGTGCTACTCTAAAAAGTTAGGACATTTCAATGGTTTTTCTGACCATCAAATTATGAACGGATTACTGTTTTGAAATATTTTAATCTGCACTTACAATTATTTTGTTGAAAGCTATTGCAGCATGTAGTTTTAGAATATTGGTTGTTAACGTTTTTATTTAGGTGGTAGATGTTTTATATTTTTTTTCTCTATTGCTTTATTAGCTGTTCTACTAGTTTTTTTTCTAATTTTCTACTTCTAGCTTCCTGTTACTAGTTTGTTAAAATATATTTTCATAAACGTTTGAAGTAGAAGATTGCTATCCCTAATCAATGGAGAATTATTTATTTAGTGGTGTATTTGACGATTTTCAAATAACTCAACAATTATAAAATAATTGCAATACTATTGCTAAAAAATTTTAATTAAATTTTATATTTATTGCTGAAAATTATTTTCAAGTAATTTTGTGTCATGACATTTATGCTAAAAGTTGTTGCACTATGTACTTTTAGAATATTTTTATACAGCGTTCTTCGATACTAGATAGATGCACTACTATCTTTTTCTAAGTTGCTTTATCAGATTTTTTAATTGTTTTCATTAGTTCTTTTACTAGTTTGATTTTGTTAGGTTATTCTGCTTGAGTGTTTTATAAGAGCAGACTAGGTTGCTCTGCATGATTTTCCTGATAGATTAATATAAAACGTTGCTAAAATATATTTTCTTAATAGTTTGATACTGAAGATTGCTATCCCTTATTGAAGAGGAATTTTTTGTCTAGTAGGTCAATTTTACAATTCGCTCATTGATTTCAAAACTATAAAGTAATGAGCGTCTTATTGCTCAAAAATGAATTAAGTAGCTTTCAAAACGATTGCCCATCATCATTGCTAAACAACGTTGTCTTATGACATTTATTCTAAAAGCTGTTGCAGTATGCTGTACCATGTTAATTGTTTTATTAGTTGTTTTACTAGTTTGGTTTTATCAGGTAGTTCTACTGGATTATTTTATGAGATGCTACTAAAAAATGTTTATTAGTTTGCTCTACCAGTTGGTTTATTCCGTTGTTTTATTATTTGTGTAACTCGTTTGCCTTATCAGCTTTTTGCTACTTTCTTTTTATAAGGTTTTTTTGCTAGATAATTTTACCAGATTCTACTAAGAAAGCATTCACTAGTTCATTTTACAATGATATTTCTCTCGGTGGTCCACTATGTTTTCCACTAGGTTGCTTGATTCGCTTTTACTAGCTTGTTCTACTAAATTTTTTTCAAGGTTGTACCGCTAGGATGCTATAAAAGCTCTCTAAAAGATATTTAAATAAAAACTTGCTTTAAAAAAATCGTTATATACCCCAACTAGAGTCCTTAATTTCCCAAAACTTAAAGACTCTCCTGACTCTAGAAAGCGTTTCGTCACGTAAAGGTGGTTCTTTCTCGTTAGATAAGGCAAACGAGTTTAGGGGATGATCGTTCTAAATTTCGCGTCCTCTTTATAGCTACCTTTATCCAGAATTCCTGAGAAGCAGGTCCCCCTCTCGAGCATCTCTCCTCTTTCGAAACCGCAAAGGAAGGAGATCTAAGTGGATTTTTGGTTGCGGTAGATGTTTTAGGGGCTGAAGGGGAAAGGAAGGGGAAGGTATAAGGAATACGTACCGAGGCAAAGAAAGGGCGGCATGCACGAGTGGCGCTCCCGATGGAAAAATTAATAGAATCATTTCGTTGAACTGCTCGTTCCTTCGCCTGAGTCTCTTGTAGAGTATTAAGGATGGCGGGGGAGGAATGAAATGGAAAATATAGCATTATAGCGTGACGTTTTCCCTCGAATAGAAGCCGCGGGCCACGTCGGGATAAGAAGAGCTTTATGCGCTTAAGCGACTACCCGGCTAAGATTTGTCACGAGCTATTTTGCTGGGCCGTGCTACAGTCGCGGGGCACTCCACGATAAAGTGGATGGATGCGGCGAGGTTGAGGAAGTCTGGCTCTTCGTTTCCTGAAAAAAGTGATGAATCGCCTGAGCTATAGGGTTGCGGTATTTATTACCTGAAGAGGAATTTCTCGTGGGTGAAGAGATAATCTTGAGGTGATTTGACCTTGAATTGCAGTGGGTCGCTAAATCTAATCTGCAGGCCTCGAATTCCCCTATTATTAGCTAATTTTTTTTGTATGAGCCTATTATACGGCTACTTTTTTGAGGGTAATACTACCAAAAGCTACTTTAGGGTTCACTACAAGTAAAGGTTCCTCTTCAATTTTTTAGTTTTTATTCTGAGACTAGTTTGTATTTAAGGCTTGGCCTAATCTTGTATCCACAAAATGAGCAAAATAAACATTCCACTCCTTAATACTTGTCTTAAAGCCTGGGCTACTTTCGGCCACTTTAAATAATTTTTTACCATTCATAAACTCATTAAATAAGCGACATTGTCTTAAAACAATAGCATTAGTTTTGCACATGAGTATAATCATTTGTCTCTGAATTCATTATTGCAACCCTCCTTTCTCGAGCCGACCCTATCGGTTGAAATGCCCATTTCTTTCTGCATGCTTCGGCTTTTTTCCTTTTCTGAGCCCGCTTTAAAAGAAAAACGTGAGTTACTGGGGTGTACCGGAATTTTTCTTCTTGCTGTCCACAACCCCGACGAGCCATCGACGATCGACAGATGCCTCCGCGGCTCTTATTAAAAGTCATTTCGTCGGTGGTTCACCCCACTTGTTAGAAACCCTGCAGAAAGATCGTTTCATTTAAATACTCTCCCGTCTCAAGTGATTTATCATCCCTCACTTATTATAGCCCCCGCCCCCCCCCCTCACTTCTCTACAAACACCCTACAACGAGCTCTATTTTCTATTCTCTGAAAAAAGTAAACGTTTTCATTTTATTTAAGGACCGCTTAAAAATTATTTGACCTTTCAACCAGATTTTTTGTTTTTTATTAAATTAATTGGACTTTGTGAAAAAAGTTAAATGAGACCTATGGAGGAATATTTCAGCGAAAACAATGCATTACATTGGAAGGGGTAAAAATGTCTAAAAATTATTACGTATTTTTGAACTATTTTTTTCAAAGTAAAGTAAAAAATATTTAATGAGTACTATTCGTTGAAAGATTTTTGAAAGCGTGACAATTCATTTGTCTACTGTTGTATCTCGCTCTATTGTTTTCTCTTTTCGTTTCTCCTTCTTCCTCTTCATATCGTTCTCTCCACGAAGCGAGGATCGCATATATGTAGAAGGGTCGTTATGTTTTATGGCTAATTGTTTTATTATCTTTGACATATTTCCAGTTTACGGCCACGGCTCGCCGTTTTGTTTCATGGCTGTCTATTGTGTGTGATGAACGCCGCTTTATGTGCCACCCTGTTCAGTGCACAGCCTACACTCGACTCGCTCACGTTCACAATAAAATTAAAGGAGAGGAAAAGTGCAACCTTACATGTTTAAGATCTTCGATCATTAACTCTAAAAAAAACTTCTTTTATGTTGATTGATAACTTTGATCCTAGTCTCAAATATGATTCAATAGAAATTCTTCTGAACCTGATTCTTTCAACATTGCTGGTTGTTATAATGTAGTTGTTGTACTCTGGTTGTGTTTCTATATTGTTTACTTATTGATTTACTTCTTTTACAATATTATTTAACAAAATTTTAACATCTATTATAAATTCTAAAAAGCATCTTCCTTCGCGGTGATGGGTGACTTTATCCCTTTTCCAAATATGATACACTTAAAATTCTGCTAATATAAATTCTTCCAAAATTTCTGTTTGTTGTGCTTTATTGTTTTACTGGGTTTCTACTAAGTTGTTTAACCAAATTACTTTGAAATATTATTTATTGGTTAAGCATTCAGGATATTTTTGTAAAATACATAAAAACCGTTTATATACCTGAATGTTCCACTTGGTTTCTGGAGATGCTTGCTGTCCTAGGTTTTGTGCAAGGAAATTTTTTTAACCTGTTCCTCATCTACTACAAAATTCTTTTTTAAATTGTTTAGTAGTTTCCTGTATTTGCCTTTTCTCTAAAGTTAGCTGTACTTAGTGGTTTTTTTAGATTGTTTAATAAAGCTGTTTAACTATACTGCCTTACAAGATTATTCTAAACAATTTTAAAATGTGAAATTAACTTCCAAAAAGCTTCTTTCTTCATGTCGACTGGAAAATGGTATTCTAATCTGAAATATGAATAAAGTAAAATACTGTTGATCCTATGCATTTGTGGTCATTGTACTATGTTATATTCTTCAATTGGGTGCTACACAACTTTAAAAAAATTATTCTAAAATATAGTCTGGTTATTTGTGTATGGCTTTGTGCACGTAAAAATAATTTATATACAAGGGTCTTTCCCTTAGTTTCTACTTCGGCTTTTTGTGCTACATTTCATTTAAAGCGGTTTTCTTTAACTGTTTTACTTCTTTTGAAAGCATTAACTAAAAACATTTAGCATCCTTAATCATATCTTATAAAAAGCATCTTACTTTATTTTTATTGACAACTTTGATCCTAGTCCAAAATGCGATTCAATTAATTCTCTTCTGATCTTAATTCTTCCAATATTCCTGGGTATTATACTATATCATCTTACTGCAGTTTTAGTAAACTCTTCTTCCTCCTTTATAGAATTCTTCGTTGAATTGTTTTTTCTAATTTTTTCTACGGACTAGATGCTTAATGTTCATTATTCTCATAATTGATTTTTTTTGTAGCTACCATCCTGAAATGCTACTACTGTAATTTAAAACGAAAGATCCTCTAAAAATTGTATTCTTTCACAAAAAAATTTCTGGGCAAAAATCAAAAAGAGGAATAAGAAAAATGAGACGGCAACCAACCTAATCCGTTTTCTTCTCATTTTTTTCTTTCTTTTAAATTTCTTAAATTTTTATTTTTGTTTCATTAGATAATTAGATTATTCTTATTCTTGTTCTATACAAGATTCTTCAAAAAAGATTTTTACATCTTTGATCATAACTTTTCAAAAGCTTTTTCCTTTATGCTGATTGATACATAAAATTATGAAACAAAATTCTTCTATTCTTGTATTCTTCCAGCAATCCTAGTTCTACTATATCGTTCTACTGGTCTCATAATTTATTGTTTTACACAAAGCTTTTAAACTGTTCTTTAGCAGTTTGGCTTTTTACTTTGTAAAAAGCTTTGTCATACTAGGTTGTTCTAATCGCTTTCTGAATAGGTTCTCTGCATTTTAGGTTTGGGCAAGGCTACTTTATTAACCTATTCTACTTATTCTATAAGATGCTTTTAAAAATGGTTTTTACTTTGCTTGTACAGAAAAGATTATTAAAATAAGCATACACCATTGTTCCTCTTTTTATGTTACTATATGTTAAGAGTGCTTAGTTGTTTTTCTACGTTGCTTTACCCAAATGTTCTAGTATCTTGTTCTACAATTCTTCTAAAGAACCTTAACATTTTTGATCATAACTTATAAAAAGCATATTTCTTTATTTTAATTGTCAACTTGGATTTTTGTCTACATGTTGTTTTATTGTGTTTCTATTGGATAGTTTAAATAAATTCTTCTAAAATATGTTATACTATTTCTGATAGTTGCTCAAAATACACAACAATCTTTTTCATACTAGTTCGTTTACTTGATTTTTGATTAGCATTTCTACGCTAGTTTGTTCAAATAGTATTCTCTCGAATTCTTTTTTCAATTATTTATTAGTTTCCTGTAGAGAATAGATTTTAGCAAAGCGTACCCATCATAATAATAATTGATTTTTCTACTATAAGTTTATGGTGCCTAAATGTTTTTCCTAGCCGCTTCATTAGGCTGTTTCCATATCTTTTCTTATAAGATTTTTCTAAATTTCTTTATCATTGTTGATCCTAACTTCTAGCTGCTTCTTCCTTTATGTTGAATGACAACTTTTATTTTAATCTTCGACGGGTTTTAATTAAAATTTGTTTCATCTTAATTCTGCCAAGGTTTCTGGTTGGTCTAATGTATTGCCTTACTAGGCTTTTACTACATTGCTACGGAATATTTTTCAGAAAGATTTTTTACTTCTTTGCCATTGAGGAGAGTTTTTAAAAAGCCACCTTTAGTAAACGTAAAAGATTTTTAGTATTCTGGATATTTTCATAATATACGTAATCTTGGTTTCTGATTAAGCTTTTTTAGTAGATTTTTTACAGCAATGTTTTATTTGTCTGTTCTATTTCATTCACAATATTTTTTTTTATTTTTTTACAAAATCTTCATAACAAGTTTTTTTCTAGGTTAGCTATACTCAGTTGTTTTTCTAGTTTAAAATATTTCGAATGGAATGAAAAGGAATCAATATTCAAAGCCTTTGAACTAGAATTTTTAATTCTGGACCATTTTTTCGGAAGAATTTGGAATTGCCTCATTTCTAATTCAAAACGTTCAAAGTTGAAAAATTCAAAAAAGCACAATTTCAAACCGTTAAAAATTTAATATATTTGTATTAGAATTTCCAAAAATAGATTATTTAATATTCAGATGAATGAAACTTCTGTGATTAATAAATAAAAATATTAAAAATTGAATAATTTAAATGTGGCAACTTTTGAATTTTAATATATTCAAATTCAATACGATTAAAATTTGACAATTCAAAATTGAAAACTAAATGAAACATTTTCAAGTAAAAGCTGTTGAAATTCTAGAAATTTTAATTTTTAATAAAATAAAAAAATTATGATTCAAAATAAAAATTGATGAAACAAATTTTGCTAAAAAGGAAAAAATGTCGCCATTATTTTCACCGTTTAAAATGAAAAAAGTACAATTCTGAACCTTTAATGTGAATTATTATTCGATTTATCATTATACTTTCAAAAATTCAACAATTTTAATTTTAATGAAAAAAATTAAAATACTTTAAGTAAATTCATATCATTTAGTAAATGAAGCATTTATAACTTAGCAATTATACTCTTTGAAATTCAAACATTTCAATTTTATATAAAATTTTTTTTATTGTTATAGGAAAAAATTGAATACAAATTTAGAATTCTAAAATTGAATATATTAAAAATTAAAGAAACTATTTAATTGTTCAGTAGAGAAATTTTTTTCATGAATCTAAAATTTCGAATTTTTTGGAATATTTTTCAAATAAAAAAATACTATAAT
>JAAAKG020000008.1:7383424-7402843 GCA_010014905.2 Druon quercuslanigerum | reverse complement strand
AACCGAAAATATTTTGAAAATATAAAACTATTGCTATTATTTTCTCCATTAGCTAGTTAGCTTAACGACTTTCTCTTCCCAGTCTGAAAGTGGGAATTAGAAAGTTTGATATGTGAACATTATCTCTAAAAATAACCGAAAATATATTGAGAAAATTAAAATATTGCGCTCAGTCTCTCTAGTTGCTCGTTAAATTTAAAATTTTTGCAAGTGGCCTCTAAACCTTATTTTAAACCGACTTTCTTTTTCCAGTCTCGAACTGGGAAGAGAGAGCTTGATCTGTAAAAGTTATCTTAGAAAACAACCGAAAATATTTTGAAAATATGAAACTATTGCTATTATTTTCTCCATTAGCTAGTTAGCTTAACGACTTTCTCTTCCCAGTCTGAAAGTGGGAAATAGAAAGTTTGATATGTGAAAGTTATCTCTGAAAATAATCGAAAATAAATTGAAAAAAATGAAAATATTGCTATTAGTGTCTCTAGTAGCTCGTTAACTTAACGATTATGCAATTTGTCTTTAAGCCTCTGTTCAAGCCTACTTTCTCTTCCCAGTTTGAAACTGGGAAGTGGAAAGCTTGATATGTGAAAATTGTCTCAGAAAAAACTGAAAATCTTTTATAAAAATGAAACTATTGCTTTTTTTTCTCAATTAGCTAATTAACTTAACGACGTTCCCTTCCCAGTCTAAAAGTGGGAATTAGGAAGCTTGATACGTGAAAGTTATCTCTGAAAATAAAATACAATATTTAAAAAAATTACAATATTGCTATTTTTTCTCTGCTAGCTCGTTAACTTAACAATTTTGAAATTTGCCTTTAAACCTCTATTCAAACCTACTTTCTCTTCCCAGTCTGAAACTGGGAAGCGAAGATCTTGATATGTGAAAGTTGTCTCAGAAAACAACCGAAAATGTTTTAAAAATATGAAACTATTGCTATTATTTTCTCCATTAGCTAGTCAACTTAACGACTTTCTCTTCCCAGTCTGAAACTGGGAAGCAAAGAGCTTGATATGTGAAAGTTATCTCAGAAAACAACCAAAAATATTTTTAAATATGAAACTATTGCTACTTTTTTCTCCATGAGCGAGTTAACATAACGACTTTTCACTACCCCTTTAAAAATATTTTCAAATATGGATTAGAATGAACTTTCTCTTCCCAGTCTGAAAGTGGAAATTATTTATCTCTGAAAATAAAAGACAATATTTGGAAAAAATGAAAATATTGCTATTAGTTTCTCTAGTAGCTTGTTAAGTTAATGATTTTGCAATTTGTCTTTAAACCTCTTTTTAAACCTACTTTCTCTTCCCAGTCTGACACTGGGAAGTGGAAAGCTTGATATTTAAAAGTTATCTCAGAAAACAACGGAAAATATTTTGACTATACGAAACTACTGCTACTATTTTTTCCATTAGCTAGTTAACGTAACGACTTTTCACTACCCCTTTAAAAATATTTTCAAATATGGATTAGAATGAACTTTCTCTTCCCAGTCTCAAAGTGGGAATTATTTATCTCTGAAAATAAAAGACAATATTTGGAAAAATGAAAATATTGCTAATAGTTTCTCTAGTAGCTTGTTAAGTTAACGATTTTGCAATTTTCCTTTGAAGCTCTTTTCAAACCTACTTTCTCTTCCCACTTTGAAACTGGGAAGTGGAAATCTTGATATGTAAAAGTTATCTCAGAAAACAACGGAAAATATTTTGACAATATGAAACTATGCTATTATTTTCTCGAATAACTAGGTGAATCAACGCTTTTGCAATTTTCCTTTTAAAATATTTTCAAATATGGATTAGAATCTACGCTCTCTTCCCAGTTTGAAGGTGGGAAGCAAAAAGCTTGATATGTAAAAGTCATTTGAAAAAAAAAAATATATTTTGAAAAAAAACAATATTTTGAAAAATTACAATATTGCTATTATTTTCTCCAGTAGCACATTAATTTTAATATTTTGCACTTTGTCATTAAAAATATTTTTAAATCTACTTTTTCTTCCCAGTCTGAAACTGTTAAGTGCGAAACTTGGTATGTAAAAGTTATCTTTAAAAAAATCCAAAAATATTTTTAAAAAATGACAACATTGCTATTATTTTCTCCAATAGTATTTATGAATTTGTCTTTAAACATGGTTTTAAATATGGATTTAGAATCTACTATCTTACATATTTTAACAAATTTGTGGGTAATTTTTCGAAAATGGGAAAACGGGAAAAGGGAAAAGAAAAGGGGGAAAGATTGATTAAAAAATAGACATTTTATGGTGTTTTTCAAACGAATAAATTTAGACTTTTCTTGAATTTCACCAACCATTGGTTTGCAGGGCTCACTCAGGCTGTTACTCACGCGACTATTAACATTTCCTAAGGTTTTTTTTGAAGATGCAAGTATTTCCTACTAATTTGAAAAAGTAACACGATTGCTATTATTTTTTGCAATTTATTCTTAACTTATCGATTTTTTACGTGGCATTTAAATATGTTTTTTAAGTCTTTCGCCAATTGTCCAAATAAGCGTATCTCCCATACTACAAATAGTTGTTTTTAAATATTTTAAGAGGGTTTTTTATAATTTTTTACGATTTTACGTGGTTTTAAAAGTTTTTGAATTTTTTTAAAGACTGCAAGGAATTTAAAATAATTTCAAAGATTTTACGGGTGCGATAAATTTTTAAGGAATTAAATAATAGTACTAGAATCATCAATGGATTTCCAACATTTTAAGGAATTTTAGGGAGTAAATTAAATTGAACGAAATATTGCGGGATTCATAAAACATCATGCAATTTTGTGAGAATTCAGAGAGAAAATAACTAGTTCACTTTAAAAAATATTGATAGAAATAATAGTGTAACTATAGGGATTCCTAAAAATATTGTTGGATATGTTAGCACCATTCCTAGAAATATTGCTAAGGTACTATTCGGATTCCTAAAATATTTTCAAAAATTCTAGAATAATCATATGAATTTATAGGAATATTGCTAGAAATACTAGTGGAATTCCTCAAAATATTGTTAGAAATGCTACAGGAATTCTAAGGAATTTTGCTATCAATGCTAGTAGGATTCCTAATTTTGTAAAGGAATTCTAGAGTAACTATAGAGATTCCTAGTAATATTGCCTAAAATACTAGTGGAATTCCTAGTAATATTGCTAGATATAGTAACAGAATTTCTCAAATAATACTAAAAATAATAGAGTAACTATAGGTATTCCTAGAAATATTTTTGGATATGTGAGTAACATTCCTAGAAATATTGCTAAGATACTGTTTGGATTCCTAAAGTATTTTTAAAAATTTTAGAATAACAACATGGATTTATAGGATTCTTGCTAGAAATACTAGTGGAATTCCTCAAAATATTGTTAGAAATGCTACAGGAATTCTAAGGAATTTTACTAGCAATGCTAGTAGGATTCCTAATCTTTTAAAGGAATTCTAGAGTAACTATAGAGATTCCTAGTAATATTGCCTAAAATACTAGTGAAATTCCTAGAAATATTGCTAGATATAGTAACAGAATTTCTCAAATAACACTAAAAATAATAGAGTAACTATAGGTATTCCTAGAAATATTTTTGGATATGTTAGTAACATTCCTAGAAATATTGCTAAGATACTGTTTGGATTCCTGAAGTATTTTCAAAAATTTTAGAATAATAACATGGATTTATAGGATTCTTGCTAAAAATACTAGTGGAATTCCTCAAAATATTGTTAGAAATGCTACAGGAATTCTAAGGAATTTTACTAGCAATGCTAGTAGGATTCCTAATCTTTTAAAGGAATTCTAGAGTAACTGTAGAGATTTCTAGTAATATTGCCTGAAATACTAGTGAAATTCCTAGAAATGTTGCTAGATATAGTAACAGAATTTCTCAAATAATACTTAAAATAATAGAGTAACTATAGGTATTCCTAGAAATATTGTTGGATATGTTAGAAACATTCCTAGAAATATTGCTAAGATACTGTTCGAATTCCTGAAGAGTTTTCAAAAATTCTAGAATAATTACATGGATTAATAGGAATCTTGCTAGAAATACTAGTGGAATTTCTCAAAATATTGTTAGAAACGCTAGAGTCGCTAGAGGAATTCTAAGGAATTTTGCTAGCAATGCTAGTAGGATTCCTAATGTTTTAAAGGAGGTCTAGAGTAACTATAAAGATTCCTAGTAATATTGCCTAAAATACTAGTGGAATTCCTAGAAATATTGCTAGATATAGTAACAGAATTTCTTAAATAATACTAAAAATAATAGAGTAACTATAGGTATTCCTAGAAATATTGTTGGATATGTTAGTAACATTCCTAGAAATATCGCTAAGGTACCATTCGGATTCCTAAAATATTTTTAAAAATTCTAGAATAATTACATGGATTTATGGGAATATTGCTAGAAATACTAGTGGAATTCCTCAAAATATTGTCAGAAATGCTACAGGAATTCTAAGGAATTTTTCTAGCAATGCTAGTAGGATTCCTAATTTTTTAAAGGAATTCTATAGTAATTATAGAGGTTCCTAGTAATATTGCTTGAAATACTAGTGAAATTCCTAGAAATATTGCTAGATATAGCAACAGAATTTCTCAAATAATACTAAAAATAATAGAGCAACTATAGGGATTCCTAGAAATATTGTTGGATATGTTAGTAACATTTCAAGAAATATTGCTAAGATACTGTTCGGATTCCTAAAGTATTATCAAAAATTTTAGAATAATAACATGCATTTATAGGAATCTTGCTAGAAATAATAGTGGAATTCCTCAAAATATTGTTAGAAACGCTAGAGTCGCTAGAGGAATTCTAAGGAATTTTGCTAGCAATGCTAGTAGGATTACTAATGTTTTATAGGAGGTCTAGAGTAACTATAAAGATTCCTAGTAATATTGCCTGAAATACTAGTGAAATTCCTAGAAATATTGCTAGATATAGTAACAGAATTTCTCAAGTAATACTTAAAATAATAGAGTAACTATAGGTATTCCTAGAAATATTGTTGGATATGTTAGTAACATTCCTAGAAATACTAAAAATAATAGAGTAACTATAGGTATTCCTAGAAATATTGTTGGATATGTTAGTAACATTCCTAGAAATATCGCTAAGGTACCATTCGGATTCCTAAAATATTTTTAAAAATTCTAGAATAATTACATGGATTTATGGGAATATTGCTAGAAATACTAGTGGAATTCCTCAAAATATTGTCAGAAATGCTACAGGAATTCTAAGGAATTTTTCTAGCAATGCTAGTAGGATTCCTAATTTTTTAAAGGAATTCTATAGTAATTATAGAGGTTCCTAGTAATATTGCTTGAAATACTAGTGAAATTCCTAGAAATATTGCTAGATATAGCAACAGAATTTCTCAAATAATACTAAAAATAATAGAGCAACTATAGGGATTCCTAGAAATATTGTTGGATATGTTAGTAACATTCCTAGAAATATTGCTAAGGTACTATTCGGATTCCATAACTAATTTAAAAAATTCTAGAATGATTACATGTATTTATAGACATGTTGCTAGAAATACTGGAAAAAAATACTGGAAAATAATGGAATTCCTCAAAACATTGTTAGAAATGCTACAGGAATTCTATGGAATTTTGCTAGCAATGCTAGTAGGATTCCTAATTTTTTGAGGAAATTCTAGAGTAACTATAGAGATTTCTAGAAATACCGCATAAAATACTAGTAAAATTTCTCGAAATACTAACAAAATTTCTAAAATATTACTAAAAATAATAGAGTATCTATACTGATACATTAAAATATTTTTAAAATACCTAGTTCACTTTGAAAAATATTGATAGAAATAATAATGTAACTATAGGGATTCCCAGAAATATTGCTAAGGTACTATTCGGATTCCTAAAATATTTTCAAAAATTCTAGAATAATCATATGGATTTATAGGAATATTGCTAGAAATACTAGTGGAACTCCTAAAAATATTGTTATAAATGCTAGAGCCACTAGAGGAATTCTAAGGAATTTTGCTAGAAATTCTAGTAGGATTCCTAATTTTTTTAAAGGAATTCTAGAGTAACTATAAAGATTCCATGAATATTGCCTAAAATACTAGTGAAATTCCTAAAAATATTGTTAGAAGTGCTTGAGTCACTAGAGGCATTCTAAAGAATTTTTCTAGAAGTGCTAGTAGGATTTCTAATTTTTTAAAGGAATTCTAGAGGAGCTATAAAGATTCCTAGGAATATTGCTTAAAATACTAGTGGAATTCCTAGCAATATTTGTAGAAATACTAGTGGGATTGATATGTTAAGAGGATTTATAAGATTTTATGTAATTTTGTAGAATTTACCAGGAGATATTACAGGATTTAAAAGTTTTTAGTGTGCTTTTAAAAATTCTATGGTTTCATAAAATACAAAATATTTCTTCATCAGATTTTGTAAGATTTGACGGAACTTCCGAAGGAATTTAACAGCATAGCTAGCCTTGACCTTGATCCTAATACGGGGCTTCTAAATGTAAACATGCAGGGAAGCATTATTTATTTCTGATGGATTTGGACGCATGACGCAACCTGATCAAACTAACGCGCTAAGAGTAGCTCCGCGGTTCCTCTAATGACGAAACTGTCTAGGCCATACGTTCTAGGAATATCGCAAATCTGGGGGGTTTTATATCGGGGTTTGAGTGTAACTTTAATGTGCAATTATTTCAAAGTTGGTACCAGTTATTATTACATTAGTTGTAAATTTTACTTAGAATATACCCTCATTGATAGAAAACTGGATACCAATTGCTTGGTTTCTATTTTTGGAAAGCTGTAATTATAGGAAAATAGATAATAGATATACCCATTAGAAAATAAAATTCTTAAAAAATAGCAGTATAGGGTCTGAGAGACTGCCTGGTGCTTTAGAAGAAGATATGGAGTCGCTTATCGCGTTGGCCAACTAACACGTTTTCTAATTAGCGATTAACAATTAGCTTGAGCTACAACACCCACGTCCTGGTAATTAACTCGCGGTGGCATCCTGCATTCTTAATCTCAGAGAGACTCATTCATTCCCTGAAGGAGGGGATGAACGAAACAAGATAAAAGGAAACTGAGCTAAAAGAAATGGGGTAAAGGCAAAGAGACCGGAATTTATGAAGACCTGGTAGGACTTAGAAAGCGAAGAAATTTCTTCAGTGAGGGGCTGAAAGAAATAGGGTAAAAAGAAACGGGGTAAAGTGAGATTGGGTAAAGTGAAACTGGGTAAAGTGAAACTGGGTAAGGTGATACCAGGTTAAGTGAAACGGGGTAAACTGAAACAGGGTGAAGTAAGAAAGGCTAATCTGAAGTGACAAAGATTTTCAGAACAGTTCAAAAAAGGGAAGTAAGGGACCGTCTATAAACTACAATAACATTTTTTGGTTTCATTAATCACGTTGATCAATTGACAATTTTTCCAATTGATATTTAGGGCCCTCTCCAAGTCGGCTTTACCTAGTTGTCATTCGCACTGCCTCAATTACTCTGAGCTACGATCTACACGTCCTCATAGGTAGCTCGCAGTGGGACTGAACAGAGCAGGTAAAAATGAAACGGGGTAAAATGAAACTGAGCAAAAAGAAACAGGGTAAAGGCGCAGTGACTGGAAATTACAAACATCTTGTGGAAATTAGAAAGGGAAAAAATTTTATCACGAGGAGGTTGAAAGAAACAGGATAAAAAGAAACGGGGTAAAGTGAAACTAGGTAAAGTGAAACTGGGTAAAGTGAAAATGGGTAAAGTGAAACCAGGTAAAGTGAAACTGGGTAAAGTGAAACCGGGTAAAGTGAAACTGGGTAAAGTAAAACTGGGTAAAGTGAAACTGGGTAAAGTGAAACTGAGTAAATTGAAGCGGGATAAAGTATAATTGGGTAAACACAAAGCCACCGGAAGTCACAGAGATTCGCAGCAAACCTGAAAAAGAAAATTAAGGGACCATCTATAAACTTCATTAATAATTTTTAGCTTCGGTAATCACGTTGACCAATTGTCAATTTTGCCAATTGATCATTAACAATTGAAGCGCTGAGAATGAAAACTAGGTGTAGGCTACTAGAAGTAGACCTCTAAATCATGTTCTTTTTAATTGTTATTTAGGGCTATCTCCAAGTGGGCTTTATCTAGTATCTAGTTGTTATTCTCATTGCCTCCATTGGTCTGAGCTACGATCTGCACGTCCTCATAGTTAGCTTCCAGTGGGATTGCACGGAACAGGTTAAAAGTACACGGGGTAAAATGAAACTAATCAAAAAGAAACGGGGTAAAGGCGAAGTGACTGAAATTACAAAGACCTGGTGGAACTAAGAATGGAAACATATTTCATCAAGGGTGGCTGAAAGAAAAAGGATAAAAAGAAACGGGGTAAAGTGAAACTGGGTAAAGTTATACTAGGTAAAGTGAAACTGGGTAAAGTGGTACTAGGTAAAGTGAAACTGGGTAAAGTGATACTAGGTAAAGTGAAACTGGGTAAAGTGAAACGGGATAAAGTATAATTGGGTAAAGACAAAACCACCGGAAGTGACAAAGATTCACAGAACAGCTGCAATAGGAAAGTAAGGGACAGTCTATAAACTACAATAACAATTTTTAATTTCGGTAATCACGTTGACCAATTGACGCGTTTCCCAATTATCCATGAACAATTAGCCTCAGCTATGACTCTCACATCCTCATAGTTAGTTCGCAGTGGGGTTAAACGGAACTGGTTAAAAAGAAACGTGGTAAAATAAAACTGAGAAAAAAGAAATAGGGTAAAGGAGAAGTGACTGGAAATTACAAAGACCTGGTGGAACTTAGAGTGGGAAGAAATTTTATCAAGGGAGGCTGAGAAACAGAGAATAAAAAGAAACGGGGTAAAGTGAAACTATGTAAAGTGAAACGGGATAAAGTATAATTGGGTAAAGACAAAGACACCGGAAGTAACAAAGATTCGCAGAAAACCTGAAAAAGGATAGTACGCTACCATCTATAAACTACATTATTAATTTTTAGTTTTGGTAGTCACGTGGACCAAATGACAATTTTTCCAATTGATCATTAACAATTGAGGCACTGAGAATGACAATTAGGTGTAGCCCACTTGAAGTGGGCCTCTAAATCATCTTCATCTAAATTGTTATTTAGGGCTATCTCTAAGTGGGTTTTACCTAGTTGTCGTTCTCATTGCCTCAATTAGTCTGAGCTATGATCTCCACGTCCTTATAGTTAGCTCTCAGTGGGGTTGAACGGAACAGATTAAAAGGAAACGAGGTAAAATGAAACTGAGAAAAAAGAAAAGGGGTAAAGGCGAAGTGACTAAACATTACAAAGACCTGGTGGAACTTAGAAAGGGAAAAAGTTTCCCCCAGGGGGGTTAAAGAACGGGGTAAAGTAAAACTGGGTAAAGTAAATCTGGTTAAAGTGAAACGGAATAAAGTATAATTGGGCAAGTACAAAGCCACCGGAAGTCACAAAGATTTGCAGAAAACCTGAAAAAGGAAAGCAAGGGACAGTCTATAAATTGACGCGTTTCCCAATTAGCCATTAAAAATAAGCCTGAGCTATGACCCATACATCCTCATAGTTAGTTCGCAGTGGGGTTAAACGGAACTAGTTAAAAAGAAACGTGGTAAAATAAAACTAAGCAAAAAGAAACAGGGTAAAGGCGAAGTGACTGGCAATTATAGAAACCTGGTGGAACTTATAAAGGGAAGAAATTTCATCAAGAGAGACTGAAAGAAACAGGATAAAAAGAAAGGGGTAAATTGAAACTGGGTAAAGTGAAACTGGGTAAAGTGAAACTAGGTAAAGTGAAACTGGGTAAAGTAAAACGGGATAAGGTATAATTGGGTAAAGACAAAGCCACCAGAAGTCACAAAGATTCACAGAAAACCTGAAAAGGGAAAGTAAGCGACCGTCTATAAACTACATCAATAATTTTTAGTTTCGGTTATCACGTTGACCAATTGACAATTTTTCCAATTGATCATTAACAATTGAGCCACTGAGAATGACCATTACGTGTAGCCCACTTGAAGTGGGCCTCTAAATCATGTTCATTTAAATTGTTATTTAGGGCTATCTCTAAGTGCGCTTTACCTAGTTGTCGTTCTCATTGCCTCAATTAGTCTGAGCTATGATCTCCACGTCCTTATAGTTAGCTCTTAGTGGGGTTAAACGGAACAGATTAAAAGGAAACGAGGTAAAATGAAACTGAGAAAAAAGAAAAGGGGTAAAGGCGAAGTGACTAAACATTACAAAGACCTGGTGGAACTTAGAAAGGGAAAAAGTTTCATCAAGGGGGTCTAAAAGAAACAGGGTAAAGTGAAACTGGGTAAAGTGAAACTGGGTAAAGTAAAACTGGGTAAAGTGAGTCTGGTTAAAGTGAAACGGAATAAAGTATAATTGGGTAAGTACAAAGCCACCGGAAGTCACAAAGATTCTCAGAACACCTGAAAAAGGAAAGCAAGGGACAGTCTATAAACTGACGCATTTCCCAATTAGCCATTATCAATTAGCCTGAGCGATGACCCCCACATCCTCATAGTTAGCTCGTGGTGGGGTTGAACGAAACAGGGTAAAAGGAAACGGGGTAAAAGCAAAGAGACCGGAAGTTGCAAAGACTTGGAGGGAACTTGAAAAGGGATGTAAGGTGGTTCTGAAAGTCTGAATCCAGAGATAAACCTGGCCTCGTCTGGAATCTTCTATTAGCAATTACAGTTGTAATTGTTTCCTGCAATATGCATGGAAATAGTAGAATTATTTAAAAACCACCCCTATCTCTGGCGGGGGTGGGGCTCCTCTCTCTTTCTTGCTCTTTCCTGATCTATTTTTCCCCTATTTTCCTTCTCTTCCTCAGTGCTGCATACGACTTAAACTCACATTTCTCTTTCGAATTCTCTCTCCTTCGCGCGTTCTATATTTCACGAGGGCGAGTTCGATTCGTTTTCGGTCCTCGTCGCGAATCGAGGCACGGAAGAAAACCTCGAATCCGAATCCCCGGCACGGTTAACGCTTAATGGACCAGAAACAATTTATCCGGGCAGGTTCCCAGAATGCATAGAGGCTGGAGCGACTTGGTCTTCGTCACCCCTCGAGGGGCGGTTCTGCCCCTCGAGTGATAATCAAGAACAATCTCGATTCTAGGTGAATTCGAGTGCTTGAGCATCATGTCTAGCCAGAGGACATCTGTGATAGAATTATCCTCTTCTTGAGGTCCATAAAATCTCATCCTGATCCAAAGAATTTTTTTTGCCCTAAAAAAGTTGTAAGAAATTAGAATATTTCTCTGGGATATTAAACTTTGCGTGTAATTTTGAGTATCAATTGTTTTTTAAATTGGTCTTTTTTTGCGAATCGAAAATTAATTATATAGAAATGCATATCTGTGGTGTGACAGTTTTAATTTTTATGAAAATTTGTGAATTATTGTCATAAGCGATATAATATTTTAAAAACCAATTCTGATTATAAATTTTAAAGAAAGATTTTTAAATTTTGCTTATCCAAATTTAGTTTGATAGAACTTAATTCATCTTTGTGGACTAGCATTTTTTTTTAAAGTGGTTGCAATTGTTAAATTTTTTTATGAAAATTAGTATGTTATTTGTGACTGATATAACAAAACATGAAATGTTTAAGAAAGTTTGGAATTTTGTCAAGGGAACAAAATTCCCAATTTTCTGAATTGGGGTATCTTCTACAAAATCCATGCATTTTTAACCAAATAGTGGAATTTCCAACCGAGTAGTTAAATTTTTACGCAAAAAGACCAATTTTAATTTAAGGATATTAATTGTCACGACAAAAGACGAGTTTTCAGAAAATTTAAGTTTTCAGAGGAAAAATTTCAACCTTATTGTTAATTTTTAAAATAAAAGGTGAATTTTCTATAAAATAGATGATTTTTTAAACTTAAATGACAAATTTTTGTTTAAACAATATATTTTTTTAGTATATATATAAATTTTCTAATAAAATAATCAAATATTCAACCGAAAAAGACGATTTTAAAAAAATTTCAATTCTTGCCTAAAGTTATTTTTTCACCATTAATTAAATTTTTTACCGAAACAAAAATAATTAGCTTTTAATGAAAAATAGAAAATGATTGAATTTGTAATTTATTCATTGGTTGTTTTTTGTTTAAAAATTATTTTTTCTTTGCTTAACAATTATATTGTTTTGTTCAAAATTTAAATGTTTTATAGAAAATATGGTGGAAAATTCAAATATTTGCTCAAAGTTAGACTATTTTGATAAAAATTTTTTTAGTTACAGATATATGATTTTAGTTCAGACTTATATTTTTTTGTTGACAATTTAAACATTTTGTAACAAGTTCGTTGGTTTTTGTCTAACCCAAAACTTAACTACTTTATTTTTATTTAAATATTTACATTTTTTAATTTATAATTTTTCGTTTTTATTTCAACTGTGTTTTTTGTAAACGGTTTTTTTTGGTACAAATGCAATCTGTAGAATTTTATTTTAATATAAAATGAATATTTTTAATGAAAATCTAACTATTTTACTTTATTATATTTTTTTGATGTTATCGTTTTGACTAGAAATTTTGTGTTCAATAATTTAATGTTAATGTTTTATGTCTACATGGTATAAAATAAATATTTTAAAAATATTGTTCATAAATTTTATAAATTCTGAAAAAAATTCTATGTATTTCCTTGAGAATATTAAAAAAGTTATTTGGGTAAAAATTAAAAATTTCATCAAGGGTTGCTGAAAGAAAAAGGATAAAAAGAAACTGGGTTATGTGAAACTGGGTAAAGTGAAACTAGGTAAAGTGAAACTGGGTAAAGTAAAACGGGATGAAGTATAATTGGGTAAAGACAAAGCCACCGGAAGTGACAAAGATTCACAGAACATATGCAAAAGGAAAGCAAGTGATAGTTTATAAATTACATTAATAATTTTTAGTTTCGGTAATCACGTTGACCAATTGGCGCGTTTCCCAATTAGCCATCAACAATTAGCCTGAGCTATGTCCCCCACATCCTCATAGTTAGTTTGTAGTAGGATAGAACGGAACTGGTTAAAAAGAAACGGGGTAAAGAGAGACTGGGTAACGTGAAACTGGGTAAAGCGAACTGGGTAAAGTGAAACTGGGTACGATCTCCACGTCCTCATAGTTAGCTCGCAGTGGAGTTGAACAAAACAGGTTAAAAGTAAACGGGGTAAAATAAAACTGAGCAAAAAGAAAAAGGGTGAAGGCGAAGTGACTGGAAATTACAAAGACCTTGTGGAAATTAGAAAGGAAAGAAATTTAATGAAGGGGGGCTGAAAGAAACAGGATAAAAAGAAACTGGGTAAAGTGAAACTGGGTAAATTGAAACTAGGTGAAGTGAAACTGGGTAAAGTGAAACGGGATTAAGTATAATTTGGTAAAGACAAATCCACCGGAAGTGACAAAGATTCGCAAAACACCTGCGAATAGAAATTTTGTGTTCAATAATTTAATGTTAATGCTTTATGTCTACATGGTCTAAAATCAATATTTAAAAAATATTGTTTATGAATTTTTTAAATCCTGAAAAAAAATTCTATGTATTTTCTTAAGAATATTAAAAAAATAATTTGGGTAAAAATTAAAAATTTTTATATAAAGGTCGTCTTTTGAACTTCAAAAATGTTAATTTTGGATCAATTTCTTTATTCTTCAATTACTGAAAAATATTTCTTTGTTGAAAATTCAACTTTTTTGTTGAAAATTCTTTTTTTTTAGTTGAATTCAATCGCCACATTTATCTTCCATTATTTTTGGATGACAACTAAATAAATTCAAAAAAAATTAAAAAGATTTATTTCCTGGCCAAAAAGACAAAGAAATTATTTTTTCACGAAAAAAACTATTTTTCAATAAAATATTTAAAACTTTAACCAAAAAAACCCATTTTTACCAATGAAAAAAATGTCATCCAATAAGTTTATTTTATTAAAATAAACTTTTTCTTTTTTAGCGAAGGAAATAAATTTTGAACGAAAGAAAAATAATTTTCTATCGAAAAACTAGAATATTTATTAAATAACATGAATTTTCAACTAAATAGTTTAATTTCTTAGTAAAAAAAGAAAAAATTTTAATGCAAAATGGAATAGTTTCATTTCCAGTTAAAAAATTAGTCATCGAGAGAAAAAAAAGAATTTTTAGCCATATAATGAAATTTGAACCAAAATAGAATTAATTTTATCCAAACAGGTAAAGCTTAAACCAAAAAATTAATATTTTACCAAGAAGGAATTATTTTTGACATCAATATTTAAATTTTCAACCAAAGAAAAAAAATTATTTTTTATCAAAAATTGATATCTTTTTGCAAAATTTATATTTTTTTAATAATAAAATCAATTTTGAGACATGAAGATTTATTTTTTTAAATTTGTAATAAAATGTTTAAATGTTCTAACAAAGAAATTAATTATTATCCGTAAAGAATAATTCTGTACGAAAAAAGTCAAATATTTATGAAAATATAGCAATTGTTAAACAAATACGGGAATTTTTTAAATAAAAAGTATAAAATCTCAACCACTAAAAAAAGCAATGTCAATCAAAGCTTTTAAACAAAAAAAGAAAGTTAAAACTGAAACAGTAAATTTTTAAACACAAAAGATGCATTTTTAAACAAAAAAATTAATTTTAAACAAAAAGATGAATTTCCAACGAAGCGAGTTTTCTTCCGAAAAGAACAAATTTTCAACCACTCACAAGAATTTTTGACTAAAAGAGATAAATTATCAAAAAAAAGTTGAATATTTACATTTTCTGTTCAAAAGTTAATTTTTTACAAAACAAAAGTATTTTCAATTAAAAATTATCAAACAATTTTCTACCAGAAAGAATGTATTTTCAATTAAATAGTTGATTGTTTTTACCAAAACGAAAAAAAAAATTCAATGAAATAAATCAATTTTGAATTTAATAAATACTTCAATTTTTCCGGTTAAATTTTTTTTTTTTAAATTATTTAATTAAAAACTGATTAGTTGAAAATCGAATTATTTTGTTAAAATTTTCTTTATTTGTAGAAAATCTATTGTTGAGTTCAGAAAACACCTGTTTCTTTTAAAATTAATCTATTTTAGTTCAGGATTAAAATATTTTGTTATAAATACTTCCGGATTAAAAATAATAATTTTGGTTTAAAATTTCAGAAATTTTCTAAACAATAAATCTTTAGAAAAAAATAAAAAAGAGGCTATTTCCTTTTTCTAACCTCTGTTTTATTCTTTTCCGAAGATTTATTGTTTAGGAAAGAATTTTTTTTCTTTACATTTTTTTTAGTAGTTAAAATTTTACACTTTCCATTAAAAAGTTTTACTATTTATTTAACAATTCCTATTTTTTCATGAATATTCTACTTTTTTCTTACAGAATTATTCATTATGGATAATATTTTTTTTTCTTTGTTTGAAAATTTAAGCATTTTAGTACAAATTTTTAAAAATAAATCTTCATGTTTAAAAATTGATTTGAAATAAAATTTTTATTTTTTTACTTGAAAATTAATGTAGTTTGTAAAAAGTTATTAATTGTTGTTAAGAAATAATATGTCTTGCTGAAAATAAATTTCTTTGCTACTTTTTTGGATAAAATTAATTCTATTTTAGTTTAAATTTCATTATGTGGCTTAAAATTCTTTTTTTGTTCTTGATGACTAATTTTTTAACTGGAAATAAGCGTAACTATTTATTAAAAAATTCATGTCTCTTTTTAAAAAATTAAAACGCTTTGTAAAGAAAAAGATTCTTTTTGTAAAATAAACTTTTTGGGTGAAATTCTTCTCATTGGTAAAAAATAGATTTTTTTTTGTTGAAATTTCAAATATATTGTTTAAAATCTTTTTTTTTTCTTGAAAAATTAATTTTCTTGGCTGAAAATTGATCTTTTCAGCCAGGAAATGAATCTTTTTAGTTTTTTAAGAATTTTCGACAACAAAAGTTGAATTTTCAATTAAGAAATATTTTTCAGTAATTAAAGTAATTAAATTAAAGACCTTTATATAAAAAATTTGAATTTTTTAAGCAAATTATTTTTTTAAATTGCTCAAGAAAATACATAGAATTTTTTTTCAGAATTTATGAAATTTATAACAAAATTTCGAAAATATTTATTTTAGACGACATATGGTCAAAGCTATATCATCGAAAAAATATAATAAAGTAAAATAGTTATACTTTCATTTAAAATATTCATTTTGTATTAAAAATAAAATTCTACAGATTGCAAGTACAGTTGAAATAAAATCCCAGAATTATTAATCAAAAAATATCAATTTTTAAACAAAAATAAAATATTTAGGTTCTGGGTTAAAAGAATGAACTTTCAGACAAAAAGCAACAAATTTGTAACAAAATGTTTAAATTCTCAACAAAAAAAATTATTCAAAACTGAAATTATATATCTGAAACTAAACAAATTGTTTAACAATATAGTTAAACTTTGACCAAATAGTTGAATTTTCTTCCATATTTTCTATAAAACGGTTGAATTTTGAACCAAATCATTTACTTGTTAAGCAAAGAAAAAACAATTTTTAAACTAGAAATAACCAATAAATAAAAAACAAATTCAATCATTTTGCTATTTTTCGTTGAAAGCTAATTATTTTTGTTTCCAAGTCCTAATGTTATAATGATGGTTAAGAAATTATCTTTTTCCGTTTAATATTTAATTATTTTTTCAGAAAATTCAAATAATTGCTTAAAAATATATTATTTAAACGAAAATCTGTCATTTAAGGTTTGAAATTCATTTTTTTTTTGTAGAAAATTTACCTTTTAGTTTAAAAATTAAACAATAAGGTTGAAATTTTTCCTCTAAAAACTTAAGTTTTCTGAAAGTTCGTCTTTTGTGGTAACAATTAATATTCTTGAATTAAAATTCGTCTTTTTGCGTAAAAATTTAACTACTCGGCCCCGGGGCCCCCACAGGATAAGGGCCTCCACAAACCAGGGATCCAAAAATTGTATAGGAATAAGATTTTCCATTTTTGGGAAATTAATGATCAATTAAGTATGTATCCAAACTAGGAATATTTTCATTCTACATAAAATTTATAAAGGATACAAATTATAATGCAAATCATTAGAATTGAAATGTTACTATACCTAATTATGAATTGAAATTTTAATTCTAACATTTTACATTTTGAAATCACTTGCATTTGCCGCCTTACTTATTCAAGATGGAAAAACTAAGCGCCGGGTTCTAACTGGCTCAAATTTTTTTAGTTGCGCGTAGCTAGACTATGTAATTATTAGGTCATGCGCGCGCCTGTAGCATACATACTCTATGCGTAATATCTCTATGCAGCGCTTCATTCACCACAGACTAAAGTTACCAGTCCGAGGTAAACAAATAATAAGTGAGCAGGGTGGTCCGAGATTGTAAATTATTTTTTGGCAGTGTCAAAAGTATTTTAGTTGATCTTGCACTCTGCTATACCCGGTTTTGTTTTCGATAGTTAAACAAAAGAAATATTCTTCTACAGGATTCTGATGAGTAAAAACTTAAGCGCTGCATTTCCTGACATTGAGATTACGTTAAAAATGCACTTCGAATTGATGGTGGCTAATTGCAGCAGCAAACGTTCATTTTCCAAAATGAAAATTATTAAAAATAGGCTACGTACGACAATGACAAAAAAACTTTTTGCACATTTGCCATTGCTCAGTATAGAGACTGATTTACTTCGAGAAATGGACTTCGGAGAAATCATTAATGATTTTGCCTCTAAGAAAGCACGTTAAGTTTCATTTACTTAGATGTACTAATCTATCAACTGCAATTAATATTTTCAAAAAATGACAAGACAGATATGTATTTTAATAGTGTAAATTTGTTTTTCAAACGAAAAAATGAAATTATAAATAGATTTTTCTTAACTGAACGGGCCTCCACTTTTTCCCTGTCCCGGGCCCCCACATACCTTCATCCGGCTCTGCCTATACGCATGTATAAACCTATCTTACAACTATCACTACTTGTGAGAAACTAATAGCGCTGGGTAAAAAATTTCAGGTTTCAAAGTCGACATTTGTGATGCAATTGTATTTATTTATAATTTTCGGCTCATTAGCTCGTATTAAATAATTATAATACTCTTTTTTATTTTTTGAATTGAAAATTCATCTTTTTTATTTGAAAATGAACATTTTGTTAAAATTCATCTTTTTGTCGGGAATTAAACTGCTTTGAATAGGAAATTCGTCCTTTTGAATTCAAAAATTAAAATTCTTTGGTTAAACAGTCATATTTCTGATTAAAAAATGAACCTTTTGATACAATTAATTTTTTTCGTCCAAAATTAAAATTTTTTTAATAGAAAATTCGTCCTTTTAAAGGGAAAAGTTAAAGTTCTTTGGTAAAAGTCATATTTCTGATTAAAAAATGATCTGTTTCATCAGAAATTAAACATTTCTAAATGGAAAATTTGTCTTTATGGATTGGAAATTCATCTTTTTTGGTAGAAAAAGCATCTTCCTTATTTAATAATTACATTTGCTGTCGAAAATTAATTTTTGCGTGGTAAAAATTTTACTAGTTTGTTTAAAAAATGATATTTTTCATTGAAAGTTACCTTTAAAAAAATTCTTCCTTTTTGATTGAAAATTCATCTTTCCTAGTTGAAATTTATTTTTTTGTTCAAAACTCAGCTGTCTTTGAA
The DNA here is from genome assembly GCA_010014905.2 of Druon quercuslanigerum. Classification (NCBI taxonomy): domain Eukaryota; kingdom Metazoa; phylum Arthropoda; class Insecta; order Hymenoptera; family Cynipidae; genus Druon; species Druon quercuslanigerum. The sequence goes on along the minus strand of JAAAKG020000008.1, from coordinate 7,384,151 downwards.
AAAAATCAGTTTTTTAGCTTTAAAGGTTAAGTATTTGGATTTTAGTTAAAGTCTAACCACTTTTTGTTCGAAAATTGGAACATTTGGTGGAAAGCACATCTTTAAAAGTTAAAAATTCAACTATTATGTTTAAATTCATCTTTTTTGTCCAAAATTAAACTAGATTAAATAGAATATTCATTCTTTTGTTTAAAAATTCATTTTTTTGTTGTCAAAGAGTCATCCTTCTTATTTAAAAATGTTTTTTTCTATTGCAAATTGAACTTTCTGTGAAAAGATTCGTCTTTATTGAGTTTAAAATTCAACTGTTCGAATTTTGTTTAAATTTTATTCTATTTTCTCTAAAAATTTAAAAATTTGGTTAAAAATTCATCTTCTCAGGTTCAATCTTTCACTATTTTGTTTAAAAAATCACTTTTTTCATTGAAAATTAATAATTTTGTATGAAAAATAATTTTCTTTTTGTAGCAGACATCTTTCCTATTTAGTTTTAAAATTTTTTGCCGAAAATTCAAAAGAGTATTTTACATTACGTTATCTTCTCCCCCGTCCCTTTATCACTAATTTTATATCCTCTTAACAATAAAATCCGTGCAATGTCGACTGAACACGAACCTCCTGGATTTATTTAGACGCCGAGAGTTTTGACGAGCATCTGGAACTTTTGTAGCAGTTACCAACTGTCGTTGGTCTCGGCGTGGTGAGTTGTGGGGTGGGGGGAAGGGGG
>JAAAKG020000008.1:7343457-7374317 GCA_010014905.2 Druon quercuslanigerum | reverse complement strand
CTTTCGGTTTTTTATGTAAGTGGTATGGAATGGAAGTCATGTAAACCCTTAGGGGACACATTATGAATAAAGAAGAAATAATTTAGAAGTGACTTTGTAAATCAGTCAATTTGAATTTTAAAAGTGATAAATCAATCAGAAGTGACTCTTTAAATCTGTCAAAAATGACTTTTTTAATCCGTCAATTTGAATCTCTAATGAAAGCAGTAATTTTTAATGATCCAATTAATAGAATTTTCATGCTAATAAGATAAATTCTTGAGTCAAGAAATCCTTATGTAAAGATTGATAAATCAAATAATAGTGATTTTTAAAATCAGTCAAAAGTGATTTTTTATCTCAGTTAAAAGTCACATTTGAAAAAAGTCAATTTGAATCACTGATAAAAGCAGTAATTTAAAATTATTCAATTCTTTGAATTTTTCTCTAAACTAGCGCAATTTCCGATTGCAAAATTCGAACTGAAATAGTGATCAATTGTTCAAATTGAATCAGTCAATTTGATTCACTGATGAAAGCAGTCATTTGAAATGATCCAATCTGTTGAATTTTTTTCTAAAGCAGGTTCATTCTTAATTTAAAAAATTATGATTTTAAGACTGGAAAATTAGTCAAAAGTGACTTTTTATATCAGTCCATTGCACTCACCTATGGAAGAAGTAATTTTAATTTATCTAATCTGTCAAACTTTGATCTAAAACAAGTCAGTTTTCAAGTCAAAAAATTCTAATTTGAAGACTGATAAATCAGTCAAAAGTGGCTTTTTAAATCAAATAGAAGTAACTTTGTAAATCAGTCAAAAGTGACTTTTTAAATGAGTCAATTTGAATCACTGATGAAAGCAGCCATTTCAAATTATCCTATGCATTCAATTTTTTCTACAACAGGGCAATTTCCGATTAGGAAAATTCGAACTGAAATAGCGATTATTCGGTCAAAACTTAATCAGTCAATTTGATTTACTGATAGAAGCAGTCATTTGAAATGATCCAATCTGTTGAACTTTCTTCTAAAGCAGGTTCATTATTAATTTGAAAAATTATGATTTCAAGACTGGAAAATCAGTTAAAAAGTTACTTTTTTATCAGTCCATTGGACTCACCGATGGAAGCAGTCATTTTATATGATCAAATCTGCAAAACTTTGATCTAAAACAAGTTAGTTTTCGAGTCAAAAAATTCTGATTTGACAACTAATAAATCAGTCAAAATTGGCTTTTTAAATCAAATAGAAGTAACTTTGTAAATCAGTCAAAATTGACTTTTTAAATGAGTCAATTTGAATCATTGATAAAAGCGGTCATTTAAAATCATCCAATTCATTGAATTTTTCTTTAAAACAGGGCAATTTCCGATTGAGAAAATTCTAACTGAAATAGTGATCAATCGATCAAAAGTGAATCAGTCAATTTGATTCGCTGATGGAAGCAGTCATTTGAAAAGATCCAATCTGTTGAATTTTTTTCTAAAACAGGTTAATTCTTAATTCAGAAAATTATAACATAAATACTGGTAAATCAGTAAAAACGGACTTTTTAAATCAGTCAATTTAAGCCACTGATGGAAACAGTAATTATAAATTATCCAATCTGTTGAATTTTTATCTAAAAAAAGGTCTGTACTTGACTCAGGATGAAATAATTGAATTTTAAATTTACAAAATTCATTTAATTAGTTTAAACAAAAAATGTTTCGTTAAAAAGGCTTTAACCAAGAAGATCAATTTTCTAATACAAAATGCTTGAAAATTCAACTAAAAAAGACTAATTAAATAAATTTATTATTAATGAAATTTATGCAAAAGGAATAATTTTCAAAGAATAACACCTATTTTTTACAAAAAGTTAAACAAAAAGTTTAACTTTCAAGCAAAAAATAAAATAGTAAAATTTTCAATTAAAAAAATTACATTTTAAGAAAAAAACTAAATTTTCAAGAAAATGGTTTCATTTTCAACTAAATTAATGAATCTTATTTTACATATAATAGTTGATATTTCAACTAAGAACATTTTGATTTTAAATAAAAAATAGTTAAATTCAATCAAAAAGAAAAAAAATTTCATAAAAATTCTTGAATTTTCAACTAATAAAATTAAACTTTTGGTGAACAATTGAATGGTGAAATAAGTTAATTTAAAAATAATAAATAAATTTAAAAAAAAGTTATATTTCATTCATAGAAATTATTTTTCAACTAAAATAATGAATCTATAACACAAACAAAATGAATTTTTAATGAAATGGTGCAACTTTGAACAAAGTTGTTGAACTTTAAAGCAAATGTTCAATTTAGTCAATATAGTTGAAACTTTGTCCAAAAATAAGAATTATTTACTTAATAATATATTTATTTTTATTAAAAAAAAATTGAATTCAACCAAAAATATGAGTTTTGAACCAAGAACAAATGGACCTAATCTGTAGCTTCTAATGTTTGAATCATTAAAAATTAAAATTTGGATAGGTCAATCATGGGTGTAACCTCAGAGTTTTATTAAAATATCACAATTACCATTTCATAAATACGGATGAAATTGTGTTCATTCAATTTTGGATGCACAAAGGAGGCTTCTTCTTATCTAAATTTGGTAAGCAAAATTTGTTTTAAAAATACCACTTTGTTTATAATTACGAACTATGACTTTCAAAGAAACTTGTAACAACTGCCACACAAAAAAAATCCTGCAACCTGAGCTAAACCACCATAAACATACTTTTTTGAGGTCGCTGAATCTGAATCCGGGGCTTATTTAACCCCATCAGGTCAGGTTCAAGGTCAATTCAAGTTCAAAATGAAAAAACCATGGGGACGGACAAGACCTCTACTTTCAGGCGTTTTTGGGGTCGCTGTATTATATTTTGGAGTCATTTTACCTCATCTGGTCAGGATAAAGGTAATTTCAAGGACATAATTGAGAAAACTATGGAATTCAAGAAAACTTGTACTATTGAACGTTTTGGGAATCTCTGAATCCGTATCCAGGACTAATTGGACCCCATAAGTTATATTTAATTGTCATATTAATTTTGACCTTGGTATTACCTTCATCCCGACTTGACAGGGTAAAAATGACCCCGGATTCGGATTTAGCGACCCAGAAAACGTACTGAAGTAGTGGTTTATGCCAATTCAATGGGTTTCTTCTCATTTTCACCTTCAATTCACCTTGATACTCATCAGATAGGATTAAACTGACTCTGGATCCGGATCCAGCGACCTCAAAAATGTCTAAAAGTAGAAGTTTTTTTTAATCTAATGTTTTTTTACTTTGACCTTCACTTGACCTTGATCTTGACCCAGCGATTTAAATTGACCTCGGATTTGGATTGAGCAGCCCTAAAAACGTCTAAGAGTAGAAGCTTTCTTCAATCCAAAGGTTTTTCACTTTGACCTTCGCTTGACATTGATCCTGACCTAGCAAATAAAATTGACTTCGAATTCGGATTCAGTGACACCAAAAAGTCTCAGAGTAGAGGTTTTCTCCAATCTAATGTTTTTTCACTTTTACCTTCACTTGACCTTGATCCTGACCTGGCAAATCAAATTGACCTCGAATTTGGATTAAGTGGCCTTAAAAACGTCTAAGAGTAGAAGTTTTCTCCAATCCAACGTTTTTTCACTTTGACCTTCAGTTGACATTGATGCTGACCTGGCGAGTCAAATTGACTCCGGATTCGGATTCAGCGACACCAAAAATGTCTAAGGGTAGAAGTTTCCTCCAATGTAATGTTTTTTCATTTTTACCTTCACTTGACCTTGATCCTGACCTGGCGAATCAAATTGACCTCGAATTTGGATTAAGTGGCCTTAAAAACGTCTAAGAGTAGAAGTTTTCTTTAATCCAACGTTTTTTCACTTTGACCTTCACTTGACATTGATCCTAACCTGGCGAATCAAATTGACTCCGGATTCGAATTCAGCGACACCAAAAATGTCTAAGGGTAGAGGTTTTCTGCAATCTAATGTTTTTTCATTTTTACCTTCACTTGACCTTGATCCTGACTTGGCGAATCAAATTGACCTCGAATTTGGATTAAGTGGCCTTAAAAACGTCTAAGAGTAGAAGTTTACTCCAATCCAACGTTTTTTCACTTTGACCTTCAGTTGACATTGATGTTGACTAGCTAATCAAACTGACTCCGGATTCGGATTCAGCGGCTCCAAAAAGTCTCAGAGTCGAGGTTTTCTCCAATCTAATTTTTTTTCACTTTGACCTTGACTTGACCTTGATCATGACCTGGCGAATCAAATTGACCTCGAATTTAGATTAAGTAGCCTTAAAAACGTCTAAGAGTAGAAGTTTTCTCCAATCCAACGTTTTTTCACTTTGACCTTCACTTGACATTGATCCTGACCTGGCGAGTCAAATTGACTCCGGATTCGGATTCAGCGACACCAAAAATGTCTAAGGGTAGAGGTTTTCTCCAATCTAATGTTTTTTCACATTGACCTTCACTTAACCTTGATCCTGACCTGGAGAATAGACTGACTCCGGATTCCGTTCCAGCGACCTCATAAACGTATAGGAATGGCGTTTTAGCTCAGGTTGCAGCACAAAAAATTGTGTGGGTTACGTTATCTTTAGGAGAAAAGGCAGTTATCTCCGATTGTGTATGAATTCAATCCCTCTACAAACCCAACAATTTTCCAATTCAATTGTTCACAAATAAAAATAGTTTGCAATTATCATCATTCGCCAATCCAATTGTTTATGAATTCAATTGGAAAAACATCCTAATATAAATTTCTTCAATTATCTTCAAATAGCTTTCATTTTTGGAAGTATGATCCAATTGGTACCGCATCCAAATGAAATTTCCTTCAGTTGCAATTTAAAATGCAGTAATTGTTTTTTGGGAAAGCACTGGTGAACTTTATGAAGGACGAAGAAAAAAGAAGAAGACAAACAGAGAGAGGGACTAAAGAAACAAGAAACAAAAGAGTAGGAGAAGAAGAAGACGAAGAGGAGGAGGAGGAGGAGGAGGAGAAAATAAGAATTGGAAAGGATGAAGAAATGCGATAGATGGTTACGAGAAAGGAGATCGCGAGAGCACGAGCGCGTTCACATCGGATCGGTTTATTAACCGTAGGTCAATTCGCAGTTTAGAGACTTTAGAGACAGCAGGATCGCAGCGCATTATAAAGCGAAATGATCCCCGCGATAGGGATTCATTAACCGCCGTTAATTAAGCCATTATCACGTCATAATGATCTTGGCGTGCTTTAATGAATGAATGAAACACGCCTCATAAATAATTAATCCCCCGATTAAGCCGTGACCATCGGCCGTGGCCATGTACCACACGGTAGGAACGAGACACTCAGAGAGAGACAGGAAAAGAGAGAGAAGTCAATTTCCATCTTTAAAGCTTCCTTTGCCTCACTCAGCTGATCCACTCTTGACGATGCACCTCCTCATGCGACTTCAACCGCCGGTCTCGACTTTCGACACTCAACTCCGATAAGCAGATAGCCTTTCTTTTAGATTCCTCCTCAATACAATTAGCATCCTGCAAGAATCGGAAAACGAACCAGAAGCTCTGAATATTGCTTAAACCTATTCTTTGTTTGCGAATTAACATTTGACCTTATTTATCATTCATCGCAGCTTACTCAGCAATTTCTGGCGATTCTCCAGAAATTGCGCACACCTCGACTAGACATAATTGTTACTCCAAGTGTACCACAGGATCGGAACACAGCTCACAGCAACAGCTAGGTAGGCAGTTAATTGAATAGTTTGATTTAAATCAGACGCAAGGTTGCAAATTGAAAGTCTCTCGAGTTAAGAAATTTCAGGCTGCAATTTCGATTCTCGCGAGTTTTACGAGCCCGGTAACCGAGTCTGTTCTCGCGGGTGTTATGGCGAGTTGAGAGACGTTTCGAACGCCCACACGAGAAGCTCAGGAGAATCACGCACGGTTATGTAGTACTCATATGAAGATGAAGCACGGTATAAAATGCACGCAATCGCGAGAACCATCCGGGATTCGAGGGTTACCACCTCGGATCCGAGTATCGTTTCCCAGGAAGTTATTGGTCGATTCAATCCAACGCCAAGAAGACCCGAAGCATAATCCGCAAGTCGAAGATCTTGCCAGACCTTACCTTACTGGTCACAAAATACGATGCGGATTTCTTGTTCTTCTCTCCCTTGAAATCCGATATTTGTTGATTACTTTAACTTAGAGAAAACCTGTACGAGGTGGATATCAATTTAACTATTTCTCCTTTATTTTATACTCTTTTGAGAAGTTGCAATTTTATTCAGAGGGTAATTTTCTGGTAGAAAGTAAATATTGAAATTTAAAGTAACAGATCGTCCGTGAAGTACAATATAAATTGGGGGGGGGGGAGGCAGTGCTATCAGTGGAATGTATCAGAGGAATTTCTGTGTGTCTGTGCAATTTCTGGTGAAACGCCAGAAATTGCTGAATAAGCTGCAGATCCCATACTAGCAATCCGCGCTCTACCGGTTAAAAATGCTAGTATTCAGTCAAATTTTGTATTATTTTGCTGAAAATATAACTATCTTGTTAAAAATTATCTTTCTTGGTTAAAAATGAAGGTGCTTGGTTAAAAATTGTACTACTTTGTTAAAAATTTATTAGTCTTTTGCGGCAAAATTTTTTTTTGGGTGGAATTATTTATTGATTTTTTTTAAAGATTCATCATTTAGTTAAAAGTTCATCTATTTTTCTAAGAATGTATCTATTTTGTTAAAACTTTGTTGTTTTTTTCTTTTGGTTGAGAATTAATTTTATAAACTGACAATGTAAAAAAAAATATTTTCAAAATTCCGCTCTTCCAATTCAAGAAAATATTTTTAAAAAATTCCCTTTTCCAATTTAGAAAAGAGTTAGAATTCAAAGAAAAATCTAGAAATGATTAAATCATTCTTTTTGGGTTACATTTTTAAGCCAAAAAACAATCTGGAATTTTAAACAAAGAATAATAATTATTTCAAAAAAAAAACCGAAGTTTTAACTAAAAAAATTACTTTCACACCAAAAATGAAGAGGGCAAATCTTGAAATCTGCATTTCACCCATTCTTTTTTGACAACTTTGAAAATTGGAAAATTTTTCATAACAATGTCAAAATAAAAAATTACAGACTAAAATTTTAGGAATTGGACAATTTTATTTAGAATTTAAGAATCTCAAAATTTGATGAATTCAGATTAAGTTTTTAAAAATACAATATTTATCTTAAACTAAATATTCAATTTCTATTTAATTAACTTAGTTTTCTTAATTATTTGTTTAATTAAAAATAAACACAACATTAAATCCTAAATTTTTTCCCTTCCAAATCAATACATTTTTCTTTTCTTAATTCCCCTCTTCCAGTTTAGAAAAAATTAAAAATTAAAATTTTCTGCCTTCCAATTCAGTGATAATGATAAAAACAAAAAAATTTCCTCTTTCAATTAAGAAACAAATTTTGATGCTCAACATTTTTTTTTAAATTTCGCTCATCCAGTTCAAGAAAATGTCTTTAAAAAATTTCCTTTTCCAATTTAGAAAAGAATTAGAATTCTAAAAAAATTAAGAAATGAATTATTTTTTAATTCTTATCTTCAAATTAAAAATAAATTAATAAAAATTAAAATTTTCTGCCTTTCAACTCAGTGATAATGTTGAAAATAAAAAAATTTATCTTTCAATTAAGAAACAAATTTTAATGCTGAAAAACTTATTTTTTAAATTCCGCTCTTCCAATTCAAGAAAATGTTTTTAAAAAATTACTTTTTTGCAATTCAAAAATAAATTAAAAATCAAAGAAGAATCAAGAAATGGTTAAATCAAAGGCACTAAAGAAGAATTTTTTAACTGAAAATATAAATTTTCAACAAAAAAAAAAACATTTTTTAAAAAATTTTTAAATTTTCACGTCAAAACCACTATTTTTCTTAAAAACAGTTGAAAATATTTAACAAAAAGTTAATTCTCTAACAAATACTGGAATTTTAAACGAAGAATATTACTTTTTCAAAAGTACTTTAAGGCTGTTGCTCTTGGTGGTTCAGAACCCACCTTAAACCGTAGATCCCTCTTCCACCACCTTTTTTCTTAAAAAGTAATATTTTCTGTTTGAAAATTCAATTATTTTGTTGATTTTTCGTATTTCTTACCTAAAAATTCAACAATTCTGTTGAAAATTAATTTACGCTTTTAAATTTTTTTATGACCTTATCTTTCTGGTGAAAAATTAATTATTTTGTTCAAAATTCAGTATATTTTTTATGATGAGGATTACAATTTTAACTAAAAATGTAACTAATACATTTTTTTGTGAAGATTGATATCTTAAATTTAAATTTTCCTATTGTCTTGGAAATTTGTCTTTTTGATTAAAAATTAATTTGGTTGATTATGGATTTTTTTAGTTAATAATTTTACCATTGAATTTTGAACTCAGTTTTTGAAATGTTTATTTTTATTGCAGATGTACCTTTTTGGTTGAAAATTTATTTCTTAGATCAAAAAATCATCTGTTTGGTTAACAATTCATTTATTTAGTAGAATATAAATTAAATTTAAAGTAAGGAATCATCATGAAAATTAGTATTAGATTTGTTTAAAAATTCATAATCTTGGTTGAAAGTTCATAATTTTGGTTGAAAATTCGTATTTTTCGTAGAAAATTCTCCTCTTTGGTTGAGATTTTGAGAATTGAACTATTTTCTTTAAAAAAATTTCCATGTTCAGTTCTATATTAATTTTTTTAAATAAAAGTATAAATATTGTATCGTTGGTTCAAAATTTTTATTTTTAAACACAATTTTTTAATTTAACTATTTGGTTAAAAATGTGTGGAAAAAATTCCTTCAACTTGTTAAGAATTCGTCTCTTTCGGTAGATTATTATTCTTTTTCTTTCAAAATTAAACTGTTAAAAAACAAATTGATATTTCCGTAGAGAACGAATTTTCTTGTTTAAGAGTAAAATCTTTTAATTAAAAATGTGTTACTGTGATGGTAAATTCAATTATTGTGTTAAAAATACATTTTTTTGTTGAAAATTTATTTTTCAATTAAAAATTTAACATTTCTAGTTTAAGATACATTATTTTAGTATAAAATTCATCTCTTCGTTTCCAAATTTATCTATACTGTTAAAAATAAATTTTCTTCTAGCGAAAAATCAATTTTTCAAGTTAAAAATATAAATTTTTAATTTATGATTAAAAATTGTTCCTGTTTGGCTTAAAATTCAGATATTTGGTAGAAAATTCCTATTTTCGGTTAAAAAATCAATTATTTGGTTAAGAAATAATCTACTTAGTTAATGTAAAAAAAATAAAAAAATAAATAAATAAAAATACAAAAAAATACAAAAAATAGAAAAATTAATAGAAAATCTACCATTTTTGTACAAAAAGTATTTTTTATTAAAAGTGTATATATTTTGTTGACAATTCGTCTTTTTGAGTTAAAAATTCAACTACTTCAGTAGAAAACTAATTCTCTTTTCTGGAAATTCCAGTACTTGCTTGAAAGGTGTACCTCCTTGATTTAAAAATTCAACTATTTGAAGATTCAAGGATTTATCATTTTCGTCCAAAATTGATGTTTGTTGTCAATAAGTAAATTTTTTTTAAAAATTCATCTTTGCAGATTAAAAATTTCACTCTTTGGTTAAAATTTCTACTATTTTGTTAAATTCGGCTTCTTTGAAATAAAAAACCTTGTCATCTGCGAACGCTAACCCACGTACCCTTACTGTTCCAAGATTTACACCTTTTTCGTTGAAAAGGTCCATTCTTAGACACTTTTTCATGGATATAATAAACAACTATGAGGACATAATCTTCTAAAAAAATTCTTCTGTCTGACTTAAAAATTCGCTTGTGTGAAAATTTAACTATTTTGGTAGAGTTTATATATTTTTTCTTTATAAACTGCAACTACTTCTTTAAAGATACATCTATTCAGGTGGGAATTTGAACTAGTTGATAAAAAGTTTTTTTATTTTAATTCAAATATTTTATTTAGATTCGTCTCTATTGGTATCTAATAACAAACAAGCTAATCGTCTGCAAAACCTAACCCACGTACCCTCACTGTTTCAAGATACACACCTGCTTCGTTGAAGAGGGCATTTCTTTGACATTTGCCTATGAACATAATAAATATCTACGAGGGCATACATAATCTTCTAAAAAATTATTTTTCCTGACTTGAAAATTTAATTCGATAAAAATGTGACTATTTTAGGTTGAATTTTTATATTTTCTGTTATAAATTTCAATCATTTTTTAAAATACATCATTGTAGACTGGAGGTTGAACTATTTCATCACAGTTTTAATTTTTGTTCTTGGATATTTTACTTATCGGTTGAATTCGAGTTTTTTTTACTCTTCCTTAATAACCTCGTCATCTGCGAATTCTAACCCACGTGCCCTCACTGATCCAAGATCCACACCTTCTCCGTTGAAAAAGGCCATTTATAGACATTTCTCCATGAATATAATGAATAGCCATGAAGACATCACGCAATCTTCCAAAATAGTCTTCTTTATAACTTGAAAATTTACTTTGGTGAAAATGTAATTATTTTTCGATGAGCTTTTTTTATTCATTTTTTGCAATTTCCACCATTTGTTTGAAAATAAATCTTTCTAGGCTGTAAATTAAACTATTTGATGAAAGTTTTTTTTCCAAATTTTACCTATTTTGGTAATGTAATCTTGTTTGACAGAAAATAAAACGTTTCTGTTAAAAATTCAACGTATTAGAATAAAAATTCATCTTTAATAATTTTTATCTGTCTACAGCAAAATTCATCTTTATGTTTCAAAAATATAAATACAACGATTCGTGATTTAAAATTCTATAATTTTTTAGATTTACAACTACAGGTGTATTTTTTTGTAATGTTTGCACTTTAAATTGATACAAATTTGAACATTTTTTAAAAGAAGTTTAATTTGCATCGTCTACCATTGAAAATTCTTCATTTTCTAAGATTTTTAATTGCAGACTTTAATACTTAATGTGTGCGAAAATGAAAACAATTAAATAGCTTCAAATTTTGATATTCCTAAAAATAAAACAGTTGTGGGTCAATTGTGTTTCAGCAAGAAGCCTTTTCTGTTCAAAAAGAAGTTTTATTTTTTTCTGACCTGGCTGTAGAAATTTAAAGAAATCACGCAGCTTTGGGTTGGGTTATAATTATAAAAATTCCATCGTCATCGAGGCGCGAAGAAAAAATATTTTACCTCAGACATTATAAGAATTCCGATCAGAAGTAATTACGCGTAAGGATTTATTACGAGTAATAGTGCCTAATGAAAGTAATATGGACGAGGACATATCTTAGCGCTTTGCTGCCAGGAGTTGACTAGGTGTCCTTGCGCTTTACTTGAATTAAAAAAAATTATTTCCGACTGTACAAACCAAATGTTTACATGGACAGTCAAAATCGAGAGCCTAATGAGTAGGACAGGATTATTAAATAAACTTAAAACACTAAGAGAAGATTTTTTTACATCTTTAAGCTCTAATCTTGGGAGACTTTTACCCTGACTTTATTGCTGACGAGTTTTGGCAAGAGCAGAAAGAGAAATCGGAGGATCGCAAGAGCCGTGCTCACGGGGACAATTAAAGCTTAAACCGCGACTCGATCTTCCGGACGGCTTAGGCTCGCTTTATTTAACGCGTGTTTAAAACTAATAAAAGCGAGCGACACTTATCCAAGTTGGTCGGAGATCTGCAATCAGAAACGGACAACCTTCAACTAACCCAGCCCACTTAATGGTATTAAATGAAGACCAACCAAGAGTTTAACTACAAAGAGCAAACTTTAGCGAAACAATTATCCTCCAGATTGAGATTAAAGCTTGTTCCTTGCTTTTCTATAATATTTCAATGTTTAGTTGATCCATGTAATTTTGTTACAAAGACATCTGGTAATCATCTAAAATCATTTAAGCTTTGTCTGATGACCACCTTTCGAAAAATTGACAAACGCAATTCAAACACGACTGCATCCAAAAACTAAAGATAGTCTTAAAATTATTTAAACATCATACAAACACCAAGTCTAAACGCATTATGTTTCAAAACCAAACCTGAAGTCTATGGAGAATAAACAAACGTAAGTTTGTATCAAAACCATCTAGAGAATATTTTAGGACAGGAGTAAAACATTCGACCACCATCCTTAGTTGTCTACCGATAGTTTTAATGGCATCCAAGAAGCATTTGATTATTTTGCAAAAGAAATCCAGATACAATTTGTAATCAATCTCATTGCCATGTAAAGCTTCCGAATACTTCCCAAACAGGATTCAAATAAATTGAAAAACAAACTAAGGCGATCCTGAAAATGATTGAGTATTATACGAAAAATATTTGAACGTCATCTTAAAAGGATTTAAATAACATTTAAAGATCATCCAGAAACCATTCAAATCGTATCCCAATATCAAAATATATTAAGCTTACAATCTGAAAACCATCTACAATCTTCAAGATATCAGAGCATGGTCCAAATATTATCAAAACAATTTTTTTTAAAAAAGGCAGCCAGAACATCTTTAAATCATCTGAAGTCATTCCAGCACTATTATTCGGAAAATTTATAAACAAAATGCAAACATCGTACCACCTAAATAAAATCCATCCTACATTTAAATAAGTAAAGAATATTATCTAAACATCGTGCCACCACCATCTCAAAATGCATCTAGTATCCAAAATACATGTAAAGAGTATGCAGAAAAAGCAAGAGTAATGTTGGTCAAAAACCGTCTTAAGAATATTTAAAGACAAAAGTAAGAAATGCGGGCACCATCATCAGTTTTCTGAAGATGATCTTGATAGCATTCAAAAAGTATTTGAATAGTGTTTGAATGGAATCCAGATACAATATAGATTCATCTCAACATGACAGCAACAGTTTCCGGATACTTAACAAAAATAATTCTGAACCATTCTAGCAAACAAATTAGGGACAATAAAGAATATTTGAATATCTGAAAACCATTTTAAGATCATTTGTCAGGAACCGCATACAATTTAAATATTAGGCAGAAATAGTCAGAACCAATACCACCCAGAAATCGTTTAGAATATAAAGAAATTTCTGAACGGCATCTAAACAACTTTAACGTAAATAACCGTAGCAACAATACTACTACAAATTAATCTTTATAAAATTATAAAAGAGTTACCACCTGAAGAATATTTAAAGACAAAAGTAAAACATGCGGACACCATACTTAGTTTTCTTTGAAGATAATCTAAAAAGCATCCAAAAAGCTTTTGAATAGTTTCCAAACAAATTTATCTTTCTTGAAGCGGTATTTGAAGATGACTAATTATGGGTCTGATTCTGTGAGTTGTGGAAGATGGGTAAGAGTTTGGGGAATTCCCGGAAGCTGGGATCTCGCTTTCGTCTCACGTGGCGTCCTCGTGGTGGTTTTCACATTGAAACCGCGCGTGCTCGGGATGCGCACCTTCGCGACCTGATTAGCATCACACCCCAGACCCGAGCGAAGGCCAATGGCACCCTGCCTGGTCTCCACTACAGGGGTAACTATGGGCTGAGGGTGGCTGGTAGTAGTACGCGGTGCGCGACATAAATATGTATGTATCATCCGCTGCGACCTGCCCCACTACCCCACTGGGTCAGACTCATGCTTCATCACAATGAGCACCTTACCTCCTTTCCTTCTCGTCCCATTCAAGCTGATACCCTCAACCATACTTTTTTCATCACTGGTCCTTCTTTTAATTCTTTATTTAAAAAATACACACTCTAAGTACTATTTTTCTGCTTTTGGATGTCATCTTTCCAAAACTGAAACGCTTAGCTTCAGAGGAATCTAGGCTTTGAATGATAATTTAAGCAACAGCCAGAAAACATGCTGAAACGTTTTGATGTGATGGTTTTATTTGGACCAGAGGCATGCTTTATCATAATAAGGACCTTGCATCTTTTCCTACTTGTTTTATTGATGCTGACACAGTGATACCATAAACTATCTTTTTTTCATCAATAGCCCTTTCATCCGTTGTTCCTTAAAAAAATTACTTTGTGTACTATAAGGCTTCTTTCGGATGTCAACTTTGTAAAGCTAAAGTGATTAGCTTAAGAGGCATTTAATCTACTGTTGGGAAGAAATTCAACAATAGTTAATAATTTTCAATAGTCCTTGCATCATTTGTTTCTTAATAAAACTTGCTTTGTATACTATAAGGCTGGTTGTGGATGTCAGCTTTGTAAAACTGAAGCAATTAGCTTGAGAAGGGTTTAGTCTAGAGTTGAAAAAAAATTAAGGCACTATCCATTTCTTCATCATCAAGGTGTGTACCTGATTGGGAATCGAAAGAAATCCGAAAGTTTTGTTAATTTGAAAAAAACTGAGGAACGACCTATTTCTGAATTTTC
The DNA here is from genome assembly GCA_010014905.2 of Druon quercuslanigerum. Taxonomy (NCBI): domain Eukaryota; kingdom Metazoa; phylum Arthropoda; class Insecta; order Hymenoptera; family Cynipidae; genus Druon; species Druon quercuslanigerum. The sequence goes on along the minus strand of JAAAKG020000008.1, from coordinate 7,359,912 downwards.
CTGGAATTCTTTTCACTTCCATTTTATTCAACTACATATCAAATTCTTTATTTTTTTGTTTTAAACAATTAATTTCAATCATTTTGAATTAACCTCAAATTGTTTCATTTTTAATTCGAATTCTTAATAATTTCTCCAAGCTTGGAAACTAAACTTTCTTGTTGAAAAATCGTTATTTTGGGTCAAAAAGTAATCTGCTTTGTAAATAATTGATATACTTGGTAGGTCGTTCAACTATTTTGTCAGCAATTCTTCTTAATTAAATCGCACAGGTTGCAAATTTTTTTTTCGTTAAAAATTGATCTATTAGTAAAAAATTAATCTTTATGATTGAAAACACACCTTCTTATTTTAAAAATTCAACTACGTATTCGGTTAAGCTTCAACTATTTTAGTCAAGGTCAAATTATTTTGATGGAAAATTCAGCAGATCCTTTCATATGACGTTTGCATATTTTCTGGTACTTATCTATCCCCTGGGTTTTATAAATTTCTCTTTGCAATTTTTCTTAATTCTGTTTGTTAAATAAACAGAAATTTTTCTCCAGTCGAAAATTGATTGAATCCTTTGTAGATGCTATCAAGATTATCTTCTGACAACTATTCATGGTGTTCAAATGTTTAAAAATATTGTGTTTAAATATTCTTCAGATTGTTTTTGAATAAAATTTCAATGTTTGCACTTCCATTTTTTTTTGTAGAAACTGTATGAGTGCATTTTGATTTTGTAGCTGCATACGTCTATGATGTTTAGATGCTTTTTTTGGCCTGGTAATAATGGTCTTTAGGTATTCATCTAAAGGTCAGATTTTATTCAGATGATACGATATTTGCATTTCGTTCGAAAATTTTCCAGATGATAGACTTGAGATGATGTTGAAATGATTTTAAATGATTAGAAGAAGGTGTTTATGTTGTTCTAGGATTACATTGTTCAGAATATTCGAATGCTGTTTGTATAAGGTTTCGGTATCTCACATTTTTGGAAAGATTTTGAAACGCTATTTGCACCATGTTTGTATATTTTGCAGATAGTGTTTATATTATTTATCAAACCTATTCAAATAAGGAGTACAATTCGAATGGATTTTGAATTGTTTTAAAATGGTATTCAAATCCTTTTTGTATAATTTTTGAATTTTTTTCAGATGGTCGTCAATCATTCCCTTTTCGTCCATAATCTGTGGCTGCAGATTTTTTAAATCCTTTTGTTTTGTATTTTCAAGCTTTTTGTATGATATCAAGATGGATTTAGGTTATACCTGGATTCTGTTTGGAAATTATTTTAATATTTTTGGATGCTATTTGGAATATCTGTAGAAAACGGAGGATGGTGTCCGCCTGTTTTACTTTTTGTCCTAATTAATCATTAGCTGGTTTTTATAAGACATTACTTTTGTTTATTTCCCATGGTCTTTTGATTTGTTTTAGATGTAGACCAGATTCTATTCAGATGACATGTTTGCATATTGTTAAAAAATGTTCCTTTCGATGGTCCTCACATGGTTTTGAAATGATTTCACATGATTGGAAAATTGTGTCTTGGTTGTTGTCACATCACATTGTGTACACAATCTTATTCAAATCTTTTCTTTTATAGTTTATCATTTCTAAAAATTTTGTCAATGTTACATAGTTCCTAGACTGCCCCTAATTAAGTTTCTGATGGACATCCATAAAAGGATCAAACTATCTCCTATATATCCCTTATATCTTAATTGTTCCGATTATGATCTAGTAAAAACTGTTGAACCAATTGTGGGAGTAGGTTCAATGGGACCATGGAAGTACAGAGCCACCCCTGTGATGAAGAGTAAAAAGAGGGAGATAGAGAGGATAGGTGAATCCGGCTCGGTCCTCATGAATACATGCAAGCCGCGAACTCGAACCGAGGACGACCCTGGCGCGACCCTGGTAGGAAACTGTTAGGCGTTACCAGGGTTGCTTCGTCCGCTCAGCTGACTTCGATCAGTGACGTTCCACGCAGCCAGTGACGTCATAGCTCTATGACGCCGTCTCTGGTTCTCGTTCTCCGGGGAGTGTTAGGGTAGGTCTTGTTAGGGGGACAGGGGTACAAACCCCTGATGGGTGGGGGTGCACCAGGAAGGGGGTAGCTCTTACATATTTATGCCGCGTTCTACGCGCAACACCCATCTCGGCTCGAATCAACCTTACTCCCTCTGCCGTGGCCTTGGATACGAGGGTGCTTTGCTAATCCTACACAAATCTATTCCTCGGGCCATTGATCCCACTTGGAATTTAGAAAGAGGATTCAAGTCGCAACTCCTTTATGAATTGGACACTAAAGATGGGAAGTGGGTAATTGGATTTAGATATATTTCGGATAATTGACAAGAGGTGATGAAGATGCTACTGTCAGGATTCGACGTAATACCTAATGAGCCTACGTAATGGCAGCACGGGGATCATCGGTAATTATGAAGGAGCGGACAATTACCTGACGTTCCTGGACGATCGCTGCAATAATGCAATTAGAAGGGTACGTGGTTCAGGAACTATGGGAGACCAGATCGATACTCTTCTTACTTACTTCCATCGCTAATTAGCTTAGAGGAAACCTTTTCATTCCAGAGTAAATACTAGTTGAACGATTGGATCCTCAAATTGGATCAAAATGATGAGTTTCAAGATTATTGAGACAGTGGATATTTGTATTGTTCCAAGAGAGATGCTTAGGTTATGAGAAGCTTAGATGATTAGATTAAAGGTACAACTTTGAAAATGTTTATAATTTTAAATTCAAATAAAAAATTACTTAGCTGAAAAAGTTAAAGGCTTATTCCGCAAGTGCCTTGTTTTTAACAATCTAGGATAGAGAGGTAAAGCAATGATTGATTGAAGATGTTTTTTTGCGGAAACATTGTTCGAAAGACTCTGTTATATCTTGATTGACGACAAGTTTTTGTTGTTGAAGAATTATTATACTTTACTGAGTTGTCACTCTTTATCCACTAACGATAATGATTGCTGCAAAATGCATCTGTAATTATCGCAGATCTGAAAGATTTTATCAGTTCCTGCAGCTAGAGACTCTTTCTTATTAACGTTTTTCCCTCTTATTATTGCTGTATTACGATGATAACGTGTTTTGCCACTCTAGCATTCACGGTTCGGTATCCAATTAATAGCATAAATTAACCGCAATAAAATAACGCGTTTTATAGTTTCCAGCTCGAATCCGATAAGTTTACTTGACTCTGCGAATCCTGTTCTTCCCCTTCTCTTTTAGTATCAACCAAGGTGAGAGTTTTGCTCACAATTTATTGATTATATTAAGAACCGTCCATAAAATACGCTACAAATTTGGGAATACGTTTGCCAAGTCACCCCCCTCATCCCCCACCCCACACGAAGACGGTTTTTTAACCTTTATTTTACGTTGTCACACATTTTTTTTAAATTAGTTGCCAATTGCCAACGTGACAATGAGGTGAATCTTAAAAAAATTTATTCACGTAACCAGATTTGTTATTTGGCATCAATAGTTGCTAATTGACAACGTTACATAGAGGTAAATTCACAAAAGGCTTTTTTACTAAAGTTGCCAAAAAATATGATTTTGAAACCAAAAAGACGATTTTTTTTATAAGACTATTGAATTTTTACTATAAAGCTTTAATTTTCAACAAGGAAGTTCATTTTTAACCCAGAATCATAAATTTTCAACAACAACAGAAAATGACTTTTCTACCATGAAATTAAAATTTTGTATCCAAAATGATGAATTTTCAAAATATACGAATTTTACAACAAAGAGGATGATATCCACAAGCTATTTAACTTTTTCAACAAATAACTTAACTTTAAAATAATTAGTAGAATTTTTAAATAAAAAATTGAATTTTTACCCTACAAAGATAAATTTTTAATCATGAAAACTAATTTTCTACCTGAAGAAGTATTATCAACAAAATATATATTTTCACCAAATTTTTAACCAATTATGAAATAGATAAACTTTTAGTTAAAAAATTTCTTTTCAACGCAAAGGCAAAAATTTTTAGCCGCTATGATTCAACAACGAAATTAATTTTGATCAAAATAATTAAATCTTGAGCCAAAAATATGAGTTTTCAAATAACAAGAAAATGATAGAAAAAACGAAGTTTCAAAATATTAGTTATTTTTTCTTATGACACTTTATTTCTTAACTTGAAAATATGATTCTTCAACAAACAGTTAAATTTTCTTCAAAATAGTATAATTTTGAACATAAAATATGAGTTTTCAAAAAAAAAAATCCTTTTCATCCGAAAAGTTAATAAAGATGAATTTTCTACCATTTTAATAGAATTTTATATCCAGCCTAATAGATGTATTAATAACCCAAAAGGGTGAATTTTCAACACATTTTAAACCAAAAAAAAAAGTTTGTAACAAAATAGATGAATTTTTATTTAAAAGGTTAAACCTTCAACCCACAATGTAATACTTAAATTTTCCTTTAAAAAATTAATTGCCAACCAAAAAAAAAACGAATTTTAAAAAAATAATGAAATTTTCAACCTAACACATCAATTTTCTACTACAATAATGAATTTAAGAAATTATCCTATAATCCAATAATTGAAAATGAAATAGTTAAATTTCTAGTTAAGAAAATTAATTTTCAACAAAAAATGAGATTAACAAAATAATGAACTTCTCAATTAACTGCTGGACTATTTAATAAAACAAGATGAATTTCGAAAAAAAATATAATAATATAATTTTCAATAAAAAACAAGCTTTTAACCATAAATAGTTGGATTTCCTAATTGGGTTCTATTATTTCAGTTCTATTTGAAGCGAAAACAGAAAAAAAGGGTAAAAAGGAGAAAGTTTTTTGAAACCAGGAAAAAAGAGAAGAATTCTTTAAAAACAGTAAAAGCCCGGGAATAGGGAAAAGATTGTGATGTCTGAAATAAAAAATTGATTTCCAAACTTATCAAGTTCTTATTGAACTCTTCATAGCAGGACCAACTTTCGTTAAATTCATAAACTTTGTTGAAATTATCCAGCTGGAAAGGATCTACCTACCCTGTTACTAACCACAGCTTTTGGTAACGAAATTTTTTTGGTCTGCCTTAAAAAATCAAATTTTATTTAAAGTTGAAACAATTTTTTTCTATTCCACAGTATGGAGGGTCTCGAAGGGACTTTAGGAGACAATAATGTAACAAAGAGGCGACCACCGGACGCGGGTCTTTCCGCGTCCGATGGACGGACGTGTTTTTCCTGAACGGTTTCAGTAATACCTACTACCTAGCCTGGTAAGGAAAGACACGCGCATCCTGCATCGTGATGACACGCGTATTTCTTCTTTTCCTCCCCCAGCCCTCCGCCACCCCCGCTGTTTTGACGATCTCTTCCTCCTTCTACGATAGTCCCGTCTTTTCCTTGACTTTACTTGGTCTCTCGTGTCACGCCATAAAGTGTAGATGTAGAGGGTATAAAGAGAGACTCGTGAGTGACCGGAGTCGCGGCTTTGCTCACAGATCTTATCCTATCCTTCCGAGAACCTAACCGACAATAATTGTTTCTTGCGGCTCTGTCACCTGTCGATGGACGCTCGCGCGCGTCGAGTATGCAAATCTCCTCTTACCTGTCCATCACCTTCCAGTCATGATGCCTCCGACTTCGATAATGAGAGTTTATGACTCCGGGTCCTGACTTAAAGAAGGAATGAAGCTAATATTCAGACTAGAGAGTCGGTTTGGTTTGGCGTGTGATCCAGATTCGGGGCACTGATTACCCCGAACTTACGGAGATCAGCCGTTCCGAAATGTAAGTGCTACATTTTTCTAAGATGCGCAAGCGCGAAACTGTGCTTCCAGCGCCGCGTGTTCGAAACGGCTTGACTGTTGGGTAAACGATTCAGTCTGTTTGGGGTAATGGTTCTCCAGAATCAGTGGAACCGTTCTACTTGACAGAAGTGGCGCTGTCCACTGTGTGATTGGTGCAGCAATTGTACGTGTTGGGCGACCGGCTCTACCAAACTTCTCTCCGTGTAGGTAAAGAAGTTTTGAAGATCATTAGTGCAGTCCACCTTCCCAATAGTGCCGCGATCGACCTTGTAGGAGGATAACTTTTCTGGGAATGTGTTTTCCCCACCACTGCCACTTATCACTTTAGGGAAGGAGGTTTGTCTAACAAAACCTGCGGTTAGTAACGAGAACGGGGAAGGGGTCCAAGAAAAGGAACGTTACAAACATATTAAACTTTCAGAATTGAGAGAAATTTCGTTTTCTAAAAGTACAAATGGCAATCTTCGTTTGTTTCCAGATAATGAATAATGTTTTTTGTACAAAATCAATCTTGTTTTTTTTTAAATTTATTTTTTAGTAGAAATGTCTTGAATTTTATTGAAAATTCATTTGTTTAGCTAAAACTTCAACTTTTTGGTTCAGAATTTTTTAATTCCGTTAAAAAAATTTTTTTTACAAAATTCAACTTTTTGTTTAAAAATTATTCTTTGTAGTAGAAAGTTCAACTGCTTGGTTAATAATTTTTAAATTATATTGAAAATTCATCTTTTGCTGGTAAATTATTCTTTTTACTTAAAAAAATCATATTTTTACATCAAAATTCAACTTTTTGGTTGCGAGTTTTGAACTCCGTTAAAAATTCGTTTTTTTTCGGTACAAAATTATTTTTTTTTGCTTTAAAAATTCGTGTTTTGGTGCAAATTTAACAACTAGGTTTTAGAGTTAATATACTTTCTTAAAAATTACGAAATGAATTTTCTTTCCTAAAAATTCAAATGTTTAATTATTCTTGTATTTTGTTAAAAATTCGTTCTTTTTTATTAAAAATTAAACAAATAGGTTTCAAAGTTTAACTACTTCCTAAAAACTAAAAAAATTTATTTTCTTTCTTTCATAAAAATTTAACATTTTAGTTAAGACCTCTTCAATTTTATTAAGAATTCGTCTTTTTTCGTAGTAAATTAATGTTTTAGTTTAAAAAATCATATTCTTTAGTTGAAAATTCAACTATTTGGTTCAGAATTCTAGAATTAAAATTTGATTTTTTTTGCAAAATAAACAACTAGGATTTAAAGTTGAACTTCTTTTTTAAAAACTAAAAAAATTTTTTTTCCTTATATAAAAATTTAACATGTTTCTTGAGATTTCGTGAATTTTATTTAAAATTTTTCTTTTTTTAAAGTAAATTAATTTTTTGGTTGAATAATTCATCTTTTTTAGTTTAAACTTCAACTGTTTGGTTGAGAATTCTTGAATTTATTTGAAAATTAAACAACTAGGTTTTACAGTTTTAACTACTTTCTCAAAAACTACAAGAAATAATAATTATTATTATTAATAATATTTATCTTTTTTAGTAATCAACTATTAGCTTTGTTTGAAATTTAATCTTTTTGTTTAAGAATTTATTAGCTAAGTTTAAAAATTTAAACTACTTTCTTAAAAATTAATATTTTGGTTGACGATTCAAAATTTTATTGAAGAATTCATCTTTTTGTTTGTAAATTAAACTATTTTGTTAAAAAATTACTTTGAGAATTGAATTGTACCTATTCCACTTTTGTTCGAATAAATGTGTCTTTTTTTAGTAAAAAATTTAACTTTTTTCAACCATAAACTACAAACAGAGACTAAAAATTTAAATTTTTATCCAAAAAGTTGATTTTGTTAACAAAAAGCTTAATTTACCACAAATACGACGAATTTTTAAATGATATTCAAGAAATCTGTACCAAAAAGTTGAATTTTTAAGAAAGAAAGATTTTTAATTTTTAAGAAAGAAGTTCTACTTCAAAATCCAGTTGTTAAATTTTTAACCAAAAAGAATAATTTTTAAACAAAAAAATTAATTTTTAACAAAATTTAAGCATTTTTAACGTAAAAGTAGAATTTTCGACAAAAAACATGCATTTTTGAACAAAAAATTTAATTCAATACCAAAAAAGAGGAATTTTTAACAAAATTTAAAAATTCTTAACAGAAAAGTTGAATTTTCAACTAAAAAATTAATTTTTAAACAGAAAGATGAAGTTACTACAATACAAAATTTTGACCAAATTCAAGACCTCTGAAGCAAAAAGTAGAATTTTAAACTAAAAAATATTAATTTACAATAAAAAAATTAATTAAAAAATACAATTTTTTAACGAAATACATGAATTGTCAATCAAAAAGTTGAGTTTTCAACTAAACAAAATGCATTTTAAAAGAAAAGATTAATTTACTAGCAAGAAAGACAACTTTGTAATAAACTTAAAAAATTCTCAATTAAAAAATTTAATTTTTAGAAAGGAATAGAATTTTTTCATTTTTAAGGAAGCAGTTCATCTTTAAAACCTAGTTGTTAAATTTTTAACCAAAAAAATGCTTTTTTAAAGAAAACATTATTTTACTACCAAAAAAGAAATATTTTCAACAAAATTTAGGAATTCTAAACTGTTAAATTCATCGTCTGAAAACGTAGTAAAAACGTTATCATATGTACATTTAGAAAAAAAAATTCTCTACATTCTGAAAGGTGTAACTTCACTTTGATTGGGACAAACGTAACGTAGCTAACGGACGATCCCTGAGGTATTAGCTAAAAATCATAGGATGACCAACTCTAAATCCAATCAATTCACACAATGAATCTATGGACTGTACAGAACAAGAATTTGAACGTAAAAAAACATTTAAAGAATATTAAAATACAAAAGTAAAACACGTGGACAGTATCCATAATATATCTCAATACTATATGAGGAGATTACAAATTTTCAACAAACAAAATAAAAACAATTTGCGGAAATAAATTAAGCACAAGCCGGAAATGATTGACAGCTATCTGAAAAACATTCAAGCATCATCCGGTAAGGATCCATATACCATCTGAAAACTATCTAAAAGCCATTTGAATAGTCCCCACATACGACCAGAATAGGTTCCACATATGATATTACTATCTACAAGATGACCGACCTGGTGCAAACTTGCATTTTCTCAACTCTCCAATTCTATAAGAATCACCATCCCAAAAATTTTCCACAGAAATTCAAACATTATGTCACCTGAATCAAATCTGACCTACATCTGAAGGTCTGAATGCCAAAAAAAGAAAAAGAAGGGTTAAGCATAATCTAAACATCAGACAATGACTAATTTAAAATGCAATCAGTTTTCAAAACAAATATAAAGACTATGGAGGAATAGAATTGTAATTTTATATAAATACCATACAAAGAATATTTGAAAGCAAAAGAAAAAGATGCACACACCATCCTCAGGTGTTTTAAAATAATCTGGATAGCATCTAAAAACATTGAATTGGTTTCCAAAGAAAATCTGGATGCAACAGAAAATCCTTTTAAAAATACCTTTGATGCAATTATAAAATGTTTTCGGATACATAACAACCAGAATTCAAATAAGTTGCTCAAACAATAAAGAAGAATTAAAAAATGATTAACTACTATCTGAAACACTTTCAAGCATGATCTCTAAAGGATTCAAATTCCATTTAGAAACCATTCAGAAATCATAACAATGGTTCTACATATAATCCAAACACCATGCTAAAGATTTTCTTACAAAAAATTTTCAAAAAAAATGCAAACATAAATATTAAATCAAATGTTCAGTTACGAAGCAGAAAAAGCTTCAACGAAAAGAAATAATTAATAAACAAAAAGTATACCTGTAGACTTTTTAAAAAAAACTTCTGATGCTAACATCATCCGAAAAATTTGAAAACTATAACAATCGAAGACATGTAAACACAAAATTAGAATTAAATTTGTTGAAAAATATGATCCGAAAACAATGAAGACAGCTTCTGCCAATAATCTGAAATAATTCCAACAGAAGCTAAGGAATATCATGCGGAAGGTTTCCAACCAAATTTCACACATCGTAGCATCTTAATAAAATTTCGCGTACATCTATACAATCAAGAGCATTATCTGAGCATTATCTGAAAATCATATAAACACCAGCCTAAAATGCATTTAGTCCTTTAAAAAAAATATAATTACTATGAAGAAAAAAAAGGAACGTGCTACAAAAAGTGTCTGAAGTATATTTAAGGACAGTAAAACTTGTGGGCGCCATCCTCAGTTTTCTGAACATAATCTGAATAGCAACTTGAAAGACTTTGAATAGTTTCTAAATGGAATTCAAATACAAATTTTTTCCATTCAATGACACATGAAAAGTTTCCGAATACTTAAGTAACAGAATTTGAATAATTTGCCAAAACAAATTAAGGATAAGCTGAAAACGATTAAGATCTGGAAAACATCCAACGGCCATCTAAAGGGAGTTGGATACCATTTGGAAACAATGCAGAAATTATTGAACTGGTATCCGAACATCATATAATTACGTACAACATGTAACATAAACTCCACCTACAAGAAATCAGAAAATAGTCCAAACAGCCTCTGAACAATTTTCTTAAACAATGAAAACCCAACTCTAGGTGAAATACATACCATTATATTTGTTTAAACAATATAAAAAATTTAGAACATCTCTGGCTAATCATCTGATTTCATTTCAGCATCATCATTGGGAAAATTTAAAAACATCTGGAAAGGATCCGAAGACCATTAAAAAACAATCCAGAAGCCATTCGAAAGATCTGAACATGATCCAAACAATATCTGAAAAATTTTCTAAAGCAATGTAAAACCAAAACCTAGGTGTCAAGAATTTTAATGCAATGATCTGAAAAATATCAGAAGACAATCAAGGCACTTACTGCCAATAATTTCAAATCATTCCAACACCATCATACGGAAAATTTCCAAGCAAAATGCAAACATTATAATCTCATACAAATCTGACCTATATTAGAACAACTAAACAGCAGATCAGTGTACGAAAAATACTGCCATAAATTAATTTCCACCACCGTAAAAAAATTTAGAAAGCAAACCACCCTAGCGAACCACCTTACTCCCTTTATTCTCTCGACTCTTGGACGGACAGAAATTCACAGCCTGCTTTTTTTCCCCGCTCTCCATTTCTCTCTCTCTCTAGTTTTCTTCATTCGAATTCCCGTCACGAATGTGGCGAGAAAAATTGCAGTCGAGCACTTTACTCAGTTCGCGTTCTGCACGCTCGACTCTCACCCCCATTTTTTCGCTCCTACATAGACACGAATTCGTGTACACATACACGCACACCACAAATCCCTCGTGAATCTTTAGAGTCAGTATAGTGTTCGCAGGGGGTTTGGAAAATCGTACGTGGTTGTGTATACGGCACTGCGGTTCGATATATCGAAAGGGGGTTGTGAAATCATTCGACAATCCAGCGGCTGGGGTTACACGCGGACAGATATTGGTGCTAGGGCAGAAACACTGAATTTCTAAGCGGCTACTGACGAGGAAATATCGGGGATTCAAATGTGTTTTTTCATTCTTTTCATTTCCTTTCGTTTTTCCTCTGTGAAATCCAAAGCGATCCCGAAGGAAATGGGGCATGGAGAAAGATTTTACATTTTGTAACATGGAATTGGCATGGTTTGCTTACTTACAATGGGTAATTTTTTTTCAAAAATTTGTAGTTGGTTAAGGTGGCCTAACTTCTTTGATATTGTGGTGGAGATTAGTTTATATTCGTTTAATTATCCAGATTCAGATCAGGATTGATTTAGATGCTTCAGAAGTTGGCAGAAGATTTTCTTTGTTGTCTTAAAATAATGTTCAGAGAAATGCTTGAACTCGTTTGATTAAACATTATTTTAGATTGTATCTTGTTTCTAAACAGACATTTATTAAATTCTTTTAACAATCTTCCAGGATTAACTTCAGACAACTAAGGATAGTATGAGTGTTTTACTATTGTGCTTTAAATTTCTTAAGATTTTTTTTGGATGCCATTCAAATGTTTAAATGTTTAGCTCTTTTTTTTAGCTGGTACTAATGATCCATACTTAGATATAGTTTAGATTTGATGATTGTATTTATTTTGAAATTATTCTTGATAATGTTATTCGGATGGTCATAACTGTCATAATAAATTTGACTTTTGAAAGGAAATAATGAAGAATATTAATTCTACTGTCAATAATTAATTAGTGAAATAAATCATTTATGGGTATCAAACCTAAATAATTAGAATCCTGTATCGTATCGTAATAGTACTTATTTAAAATTATTGCCAGAAGGTGTTTTTGTATACGTTTTTCAAATAAATATAAACTAATAATTGGATATCTTGCAGATAGTGTTTATTTCAATTCTGTTTGTTGAATATCTGAAGGCTTTTCAAACTGTTTTTCTTCATAGTCCTTATACTTGTTTAAGGAAACTGATTTTATTTTGAGTTGGTAACCACGTGATGTTTATGTATTGTCTAACTCTTCTTCTTTCCTGGTACTAATGATCCAGACATCTCTAGTTGTAGGTCAGAGTTGATGTTTGCATTTTCTTTTAAAATATTCCAGATCGTATTTCAATGATTTCAGATGATTCCCTAAACTTACTCGGGGTTTTCTTAGCTAATATTGACCACACAATTGTATTTAAATTTTGTTTCTATGGGTATTGGGATTTCAAAGTTTAAAAAAGTTTTTCAAATGCAGTTTGCACCATGCTTTGATATCTTGAGGATACTGTTTCTATTTGCGGAACCTAAGCAGATTATTTTTGGATACCATTTCCATGATGTTTGGATTGTTAGCAATGGTATTCGGATCCATTTTAGTTGATATTTGAAGGTTTCCTAGATTGTCTTTAATCATTTTTTGTTTCTTCATTTTTTTCAGCAAATCAACTGAATTATATTTTTTTTAATCTGGAAGCTTTTCATCATTTTGGTCCACCATAGTCCTTATATTTGTTTTAGAGACAGATTCTATTTTGAACTTGTGATTTTATGATGCTTAGATTATGCTGAATTCTTCTTTTTCTCCGGTAAAAATGATCTTGATATCTCTTTGTGTAGGTTAGGTTTGATAGGTTTTGGGATCTCATAGTTGAGAAAATGGTTTCAAAAGAGGTTAGCACCATCTTCGCATAAATTGCGGATGGTGCTAGTATTACATGTAGCACCTATTCAAATGATGATTGAATGATTTCTGATTTGTTTTTTAATTGTTTGAGAATGGTATTCACTTCCTTTTAGATGATGATTGAATGTTTTCCAGATGCTAGTCAGTAAATTGTTGTTCCTTAATCAGTATTTGCAAATCATCTGAATTCTTTTCGTTAAGAAAAACTGATTCTATTTTAAGTTTAAAACCTTACGATGCTCAGATAATGCTCAACTCTTCTTTTTGTCTGGCGCTAATTATCTAGGGGTCTTTAGATTAGTCACCTATGATTCAAATTTTATCATGTTTGCATCTTGTTCTAAAATATTCCGGATGGAGTTGGAAAGATTTGAGATGCTTGAAAGAAGGTGTTTGTATTGTTCTGGGATAATATTTTTCACGCAATTGTATTTATATGTTTTTTGTATGGGTTTTAGGATACCAGGGTTTATAACAAATTTTCAAATGCACTTTGCACCATGTATGGATATCTTAAAATAGTGTTTTTATTTGTGAAACCTATTTAGATTATGTTTGTACACAATTTTGATAGCTTCTAGATTGTTTTTAAATGGTATTCGTATCCTTTTCAAATCATTTTTCAATGTTTTCTAGATGGCAGTTAACTATTTTTTGTTGCTTAATTTGTTTTTGCATATCATCTGAATTCTATTTTTTAAGAATCCGGACGCTCTTTATGTTTAAAACCCTTCGATGCATCTTGTTCTAAAATATTCCGGTTTCTGTGGGAAAGATTTGAGATGCTTGGAAGAAGGTGTTTTTAGTGTCCTTATATAATATTGTTCACGCTTTGGGATCTCATAGTTGAGAAAAAGGTTTTAAAAGAGGTTTGAATCACCTTCTTTTAAATTACGGATGGTGTTTGCAGTACATGTAGAACTTATTTGAATCATGTTTGAATGATTACTGATTTGTTTCTGATTGGTATTCGGATCCTTTCAGATGATGTCTGAATGTTTTCCAGATGGTCATCAATCATTGTTTTTTTTTTGTTTGAATGATTTCTGATTTGTTTCTGAATGGTATTCGGATACTTTCAGATGTTGTCTGAATATTTTCCACATGGTCGTCAATCATTGTTTGCTTCTTAATTTGTTTTTGCAAATCATCTGAATTCTGTTTCTTAAGAATCCGGAAGCTTTTTATCATTTTTTCCGCCATAGTCTTTATGCTTGTTTTGAAATTGTGTCTATTTTGAGTTTGCAATCCTTCGATGTTTACATAATGCATAACTCTTCTTTTTCTCTGGCAGTAATAATCTTGGGATCTTTAGATTTGTCAAATATAATCCAGGTTTTATGATGCTTGCAATTTGTTCTAAAATATTCAGGGTGGTTTTGGAAAGATTTTACATGATTGGAAAAAGCTGTTTTTGTTATCCTTAGATTATATTGTTCACGAACTTGTATTTAAATTTTGTTTGTATGGTTCTTGGGATATCAAAGTTTAGAAAAATTTTTCAACTGCAGTTTGCACCGTATTTGAATATATCGAAGACAGTTTTTCTATTTGCAGAATCTATTTAGATTATGATTGCATAAAATTGCCATGACTTCTGGATTTTTTCTCAATGGTATGCGAATCCTTTTTAGATAATTTTTTAATGTTTTTCAAATTGTAGTTAATAATTTTTTTATTAATTTATTTGAGCATATCATCTGAATTCTGTTTGTTACAAATCCAAAGGCTTTTCATAATCGAAGTCCATCTTAGTCTTTATAATTATTTTAAAAACTGATTCAATTTTTAATTTCTGATCTAACAATGGTTAGATAATGCTCAACTCTTTTTTTTATCTTGTACAAATGATCTTAAGATCTTTAGATCTAAGTCAGATTTGATTCAGATTTGATGATGTTTGCACTTCGTTTCAAAATATTTCGGATGGTGTTATTGGATAATATTGTTTGAGCAATTGTATCTAGATATTGGGATGGATTTTGGAATCTCATAGTTTAGAAAACAATTTCAAATGAGGCTTATAACATCTTCGGATAAATGGTGGATGGTGTTTGTATTTGTCTTACATATAGAAGCTATTCGAACGATGTTTAGATGATTTCTGATTTGTTTCTGAATTGTTTCTAAGTAGTATTTGGATCCCTTTAGATGATGTATGGATGTTTTACAGATGTTAGTACCGAGTTTGTGACTAGTAGCTGGTACAAGGAACAATCTGAAGGTATTCGAAATTTTTTTTTAATGATTAAAAACGTCTAAACGATTCTGTAAAAAATATTAAAAAGTCAATTTTTCTGATTGACGATATCTTAGCAGTGGTTGCATCGCGTGTGAACCGAGGGGGAAAAAAAGAAGATAGCGGAGAGTAAATCAGACGCTATAGGAATCCATATTAGATCACTAAGTCTGATTCGCATTGACGCGAATCGTGCCTCTGGGGCGTCAAATATGATTGCTTCGACTTGGTTGTCTAGGTGGGTAAACGTGGATCGTGTGGGGGTGGGATTAATGCCACCCTCGGGGATCCACGTGCCTACCTTTTCCACTCATCTCTCAAACTAACCCACTTTCGGTTATGCAGAATTATTTCCAACCTCGATAGAACTGTTCTAAAATCTTTTTCAATATTTAATTCCGCCACAATTATTGTTTTGCTAACTAACCACAATTATATGTCAGATAATTAAAAGAACATGCGCCGTAAGTTTCACATTTTCTGCTTGCCTGACTCCACAAACTCTTCTTAATTAACACTTTTACAGGAGTAGTATGCATTTAAAAATGATGAGGAGGCAATAAATAATTAAGAAACTTAGAACTGGAATAATTTAGTAGAACGATAGTATCATGCAATTTTTTGTATAATATTGCTTTCTTTCAAGAACATTAGATCTAACGCTATTTAAAGATGATTGTCAAAAAGTTGAGGATGTTGGACAAACAGATTTTTAAAAACAAAGACTTATAACGTATTTCTTATTTTGTTAGTTTAATTCTCAAATTAAAACATTTATTTAAACATAAACTACTATGAAATACAAATTATAATCGTGAACTGTTAAAGAATATTTAAAAGTTATAAATGTTGATTTGTGACGTTATGACACAGCAAAAAATTTATTTTTTTGGAAGGAAATTTATTAGAATCAAAGAAAAATATCCATTGGGTATCAGCAAAAGTTGCATGGACTTAAAGAAATCCTTCTTAATTTAATCTAATTTTTCTGTGGTTCAATGAAATATTATTTTGTTCCAATAAATTTTTCTTTAATATAAAATGATTTGCTTAACTTTGAATTATTTTAAGATGAAATCAATTTTACTAAAGAAACCGTTGATTGCAATAGTTCTACATTAAAGATTTGCAATTGCAACTGCAATTTTTACTTTCTGTTTCTAATTTTAAAGATTAACATTGCAAAATTCTTAAATTTTTAGGATTTATAGTCAAAGATTCTTAAATTC
>JAAAKG020000008.1:7296171-7321374 GCA_010014905.2 Druon quercuslanigerum | reverse complement strand
CGGGAATATTATTATTGGGGAATTTTTCCATTCGGGAACTTTTTTTTTAATTTTGCAATTTCGGGAATATTAGTATTTGCGAATTTTCCTTCTCGGGAAATTTAATTTTTGGAGAATTTTCCAATTCGGGAATATTATTTTTTGGGAATTTTGCAATTTATGATTATTATTATTCGGGAATTTTCCTATTAAGGGATTTCATTTTTTGAGAATATTCCCAATTCGGGAATTTTATTATTATGGAATTTTCAAATTAAGGAATATTATTCTTCAGAAATTTTATATATTTGTGAATTTTACAATAAGGAAACATGATTATTCTAGTATTTTATTTTTTGCTTTTATTTTTTATTTTTTTATTATGGAATTTTCCAACTCGGGAATATTATTATTGGGGAATTTTTCCATTCGGGAACTTTTTTTTTAATTTTGCAATTTCGGGAATATTAGTATTCGCGAATTTTCTTACTCGGGAAATTTATTTTTTGAGAATTTGCCAATTCGGGAATTTTATTATTAGGCATTTTTACAATAGTAACAAATTATGATTCTTATAAAAAATTTTGGGAATTAGAGACAGAAAAAAATTTCTCTCCATGAACAAAAGATACATTTTCTAATTTATTTGTAAAAATGTTTATAACAATTATAGATAATAATTTTAAATTAATATTGTCGGTGAAGCATTACAATTAGGCCAACACTAAGAACAGTTGAAAAAAAAAATAATTTGTTTTTACGCGGAAACGGTCGATTGAAACATTTCTTTATAAAATTTTTAATAACAATGTTTATTTTTAGTTCTTTAGTAAATTCGAAGCTTAAAAATGCCTTTAAATATAATTATAAATCAGTTACGATCAGATAAATCAATCTAGCAGTGGAAAAACTCGGCAAGTGAGAATTTGTTTATAAAAACGTTAACAACAATAGAAAAATATTAAACTTGTATACTTTTAGTTACAGATTATAATTATGAATAAAAATCTTGAAAAGTAGAGTCAAAAGTCAATTTTTTCGATTAGAAAATAATATAATTTACAATTTGTTTATAAAAATGTTTATAACAATTACAGATAATTATTTTTATTCAATATTCTAGTTTCAATGTCACCATAAGGGAACGAGTAACTACAATTGTAGAAAAAATAATAACTCCTGCACGAAAACAGCGGTTTTTGACATTTGTTTATAAAAGTTGTTATTAAAAATACATATTAATTCTGCTTTATAAAGTTTGAAGTTTAAGAAATCTTTTGAATAAAATTGAAATTCATTTATCGTCATAAAAATCAATCCAGCCGAGAAAAACTCAAAAAGTGATGATTTGTTTATCAAAATGTTTATAATAATTATTGTTAATAATTATAGGATAATTTCTGTTTTTAAGAGCACTTGCGTTGAAAATTAAATCACATTATTGGCTTATCAAAAACCAAATAATTGTTTAAAACTTGTATTGAATCTCGGGTTATTTTGATTATTAATATTTTTTTATTTTATTATTATTATTATTAATAATCATATCCTTGTAGGTAATGATCCAACATTATAAAAGCGCATGCCATCGAATGCCGATCATCTCTAAGAAAAGCGATCCGGTCTTTATAATGCATTTCCGGCACTCAGTCGATAAAATGTCAAGCCTTTTAAACGACGTCAATTATAGCCATTCTTGTTTCGATAAATTTAATTAATGACCTTCGAGACGATACAAAGTGAAAAAAAATGTATTGTAAATAGCAATTCATTCTCTAAACATGGTTTTTCTTTTTAATTGAGAAGTGATTAATATAAATAGTTCATGGTCAATTCTAAAAGAAAATATAACTTATCTAATCGTTACGAGAATCTTACTTAATCGATTTGTCCATTCCTATTTCAATTTAACTATTTTTTTATTTCCCTCCTTAACTCGTTTGGGTTTATAATTTCATGGTGTCTCATGAGGTATAATTAAGGAGTGCATTATGGAAATCACGGTAAACACGTGTCGGTTCGAACGGAATAATTTCCGGAATTCAAAACGAAATTATAATACTTATCGGGCACGAAACGATTGATCGATCATTAAATCTGGTAATAGGTGCTCTTTCCTTTAATGGCGATAATGTGCTCTTTTTAATTTAATCAAATAAAAACATTAATCACTCTATAACTCTCTAGATAGTGATATAAGTATCAATAAAATAAATAAATTTTGTGTTTTGATAATCTGTGCAGACATTTTCCTATGATCCCGAACGGGCCCCCGTCAGGCCCTGACCAGGCAGCCCTAAATACAGCATGAAACGCCCGCCCCGATCGGAAACGGATTTGGCTGTCTGATCACCGGTCGGGGATTAGCCTAAGCACGTCCAGACTAGATCGGAGATTCATGCCGCATTTAGGGCTGTCTGTTCGGGGCCCGATCGGGGCCACGTCCAACGAGTGAAAAATCCGGAAAATTAACATTTTCGAAAATTTTAGATATTTGTATACTTTAAATGAATTTAAATATTCCCGAATAATAAACTTCGAATTTGTATTGGAGTAGGATAATAATTTAATTAAAATTAACCTAAATAGTTTTTTAACAATGTATTATTATTTATAACAATATTCTCTTAGATTAATGCTTTTAATTTTTCGTTCTTTTCCTAATTTTGTTAAAACTTTTTAGTTAGAGTGAGGTTACGACTGATGCTAGTTTATAAATTTTTTGTTTAAACAAATTATTATCATTTATAATAATACTCTCTTAGAATAATGCTAAAAGGTTGCGGTTTTTTCTTAACTTTTTAACTTTTCAATTAGAGGGTGGTGATACTTAAATATATTTGTTTAAACAAATTCTTATTGTTCATAACTATTTCCTTCTAGAGTAATACTAGATTGTTGCAATTTTTTGTAAAAATTATAACTTTTCAATAAGAGCGAGGTAAATATTACCGAAATAAATTTATAACATTGTTTAAACAATGCATTATTATTTATAACAATATTCTCTTAGATTAATGCTATAAATTTTTTCTTATTTCTAATTTTGTTAAAACTTTTCAGCCTCAGTGAGGTAAAGACTGATGCTAGTTTATAAATTATTTGTTTAAACAAATTATTATTATTTTTTGTAATAATAATCTCTTAGAATAATGATAAAAGGTTGCGGGTTTTTCTCAACTTTTTAATTTTTCAATTAGAAGGCGGTGTTACATAAGAATATTTTATAATATATTTGTTTAAACAAATTCTTATTGTTTATAACTATTTCCTTTTAGACTAATACTAGATTTTTGCAATTTTTTGTAAAAATTTTAACATTTTAATTAGAGCGGGATAAGGAATAATAAAAAATAATTAAGAACATTGTTTAAACAATTTATTATTATTTATAACAATATTTTCTTAGATTAATGCTATAAATTTTTGCTTTTTTCTAATTTTGTTAAAACTTTTTAGTTAGAGTGAGGCAACGACTAATGCTAGTTTATAAATTATTTATTTAAACAATTTATTATTATTTATAACAATATTCTCTTAGATTAATGCTATACATTTTTTCTTATTTCTAATTTTGTTAAAACTTTTTAGCTTCAGTGAGGTAAAGACTGATGCTAGTTTATAAATTATTTATTTAAACAGATTATTATTATTTATAATAATAATCTCTTAGAATAATGATAAAAGGTTTCGGTTTTTTCTTAACTTTTTAACTTTTCAACGAAACGATGGTGATAATTAAGAATATTTTATAATATATTTGTTTAAACAAATTCTTATTGCTTATAACTATTTCCTTTTAAATTAATACTAGATTTTTGGAATTTTTTGTAAAATTTTTGACATTTTAATTAGAGCTGGATAAAGAATAATAAAAAATAATTTAGAACATTGTTTAAACAATTTATTATTATTTATAACAATATTCTCTTGGATTAATGCTATAAATTTTTTCTTATTTCTAATTTTGTTAAAACTTTTTAGCCTCAGTGAGGTAAAGACTGATGCTAGTTTATAAATTATTTATTTAAACAGATTATTATTATTTATAATAATAATCTCTTAGAATAATGATAAAAGGTTTCGGTTTTTTCTTAACTTTTTAACTTTTCAACGAAACGATGGTGATAATTAAGAATATTTTATAATATATTTGTTTAAACAAATTCTTATTGCTTATAACTATTTCCTTTTAAATTAATACTAGATTTTTGGAATTTTTTGTAAAATTTTTGACATTTTAATTAGAGCTGGATAAAGAATAATAAAAAATAATTTAGAACATTGTTTAAACAATTTATTATTATTTATAACAATATTCTCTTGGATTAATGCTATAAATTTTTTCTTATTTCTAATTTTGTTAAAACTTTTTAGCCTCAGTGAGGTAAAGACTGATGCTAGTTTATAAATTATTTGTTTAAACAAATTATTATTATTTATAATAATCATCTCTTAGAATAATGGTAAAAGGTTGCGGTTTTTTCTTAACTTTTTAACTTTTCAATTAGAGGGCGGTGTTACATAAGAATATTTTATAATATATTTGTTTAAACAAATTCTTATTGTTCATAACTATTTCCTTTTAGAGTAATGCTAGACTGTGGCAATTTTTTGTAAAAATGTTAACTTTTTAATGAGAGTGAGGTAAAAGTTAATATAAAATAATTCAGAAAATTGTTTAAACAATCTGTTATTATTTAAAACCCTTTTCCTCGAATTATTTCTATAAAGTTGCAGTTTACTGAATTTTTAAACTCCTTAGTTCGAATAAGATATTAACTAATGATTAAATACAAATTATTAGTTTAAAAAATTTGGTATTGTTTATAACTATTTTCATTGAAAAAAATTGGCTAGACAGTTTGAATTTTTTATGAAATTTTTGACCTTTTTAAATATAGCGAGATAAATATTAATTAGGCCTAACTAACATAATTGTTTAAACAATTAATTAATATTTATAACCATATTATCTTGGAAAAGTGCTAGAAAGTAACGATTTTTTCTGATTTTTTTCAATTAAAATAAGACAATAGTAAGTGATAGTTTATCAAGTAATTGTTTAAACAATTTGATTTCGTTTATAACTATCTTATTTGATAGTAATGCTAAAATAATAATTAATAAAATAATTGTCGTTTTATCTTCAGTTTTAAACTTTTTTATGAAATAAGAATTAAGATTAATAAAAAAAACTAAAATAATTGTTTAAACAATTTATTATTGCTTAAAACTTTTTTTCATAGTAATATTAGAAAGTTGCTTTTTTGCCGATGTATCTAACTTTTCAATCAGAGAAAAATAAATATTAATCAAAACTAGATAAGCTATTTCTTCAAAAAAACTATTATTATTTTTATTATTATTATTATTATTTATATCGGTATTCTCTTAGAATGATGCTAGAAAGTATCAATTTTTTCAGAATTTTAAAACTCTAATTTAAATTAGGTACTAATGAATCCAAATCAACTAAAATAATTGTTTAAACAATTTATTATTATTATTTATAACCATATTCTCTTGGAATATGCTAGACAATTATAGTTTTATCCTAAATTTATAACTTTTTAATTAGAGTAAGGAAATAATTAATCAAAGTTAACTAACTAACTATTGTTTATAAAATTTATTAATATTTATAACAATATTCTCTTAGAATGGTGCCTTAAGGTTGCGGTTTTTCTTTAACTTTTCAACTTTTTTCAACCTTTTAGTTAGAGATATGTAATAGTGTATTACAGTTAACAAATTTAATTGTTTAAACAATTTATTATTATTTATAATAATATTCTCTTGAAATAATCCTATAAAGTTTCAGTTTTTTCTAAATTTTTCAAATTTACGGTGAGATTAAGGTGATAGTTAATGCCATTTTATATATTTTTTTTAAACAATTTTTTATTGTTTATAACTATCTTCTATTATAGTAATGCTAGAAACTAGAGGGTTTTTCCAAAATATCAAACTTAGATTAGGTGAAATAAAGACTAATTAAAAATAGATTAAGCATTTGTTTAAACAAATTATAAATTTCAATTAAATAAATATATATATATATATATATAATATATTATACATTTCAATTAAAGGATGGTAATAATTAAGAATATTGTATAATATAATTGTTTAAATAAATTCTTATTGTTTATAACTATCATTCTTGGGATTCATGCTAGAAATTTGTTATTTTATCTTAATTTTTCAAATTTTGTAACAAGGAAAAATAAAGATTAATCAAAACTGACGAAAATCATTGCTTACACAATTAATTATTATTTATAATCACATTCCATTATAATAATTCTGGAAAACACCGTTTTTTTCTGAATTTTTAAACTTTTTAATAAGAGTGAGATAAGAATGAATCAAAACTTACCATAATAATTGTTTAAAAAAAATATTATTAGTTATAACCAAATTATCTTGAAATAATGGTAAAAGGTTGCGGTTCTTTCTAAGCCAATTGAAAATGCTTCTTTGGATAAAAATAAATAATGCATATAAAAGTAAATAAGTTTAGATATAAATAAATAAAAGCGAGCAGCGAAATAAATTATTCAATTTTATAACTTTTCTTCCATTTGCGTTATTGGCTATTAACCCCGAAGCTATTTACCCTGCACATATAGTTGCCGAATACATTCGTTTGTCTCGTAAATCATTGCGAAACGAGTGTCGCCTTTAACACCCGCCGAATCTGCTTCCCCTCTTTTGTTCATGAAAAAAAAATAAAAAATGTGGAAAAAGGGAAAAAATAAAAATGATCGTTATTACCGACGCTTCTTCGCGACCGCAATTTTTTTGCGACTCGTTACTTGTCGAATGTTAGTAATGATTCATGCCCTCCAAGGAGCGAGTAGTTAAGTCTTATATGAACCCGACGACAATGTCGTTACGTCGACGTTTTTTTATTTTTTGACGAGTACAAAAATCTCTTGTAGTTCTTAAAAAAGCGCGAAGCATACACATTTTTTTGCTATTTAAATCATAATTGTTGATGAAGATATTTTTAGTGAAGAGATCCTTTGAGAGAATTATTTTTTCTGTTTTTGATATTTGAAATTTTCACTTTTCCAAATCGCGAGATAACAATTTAAATTCAAAAGTTTTAAGCTTAACATCTTGAAAGTTGAGCAATTTTTATTTTTCCAATTTTTAATGAATTAAATTAATTATTTATGAGTGTGAGTTAATTTTTAAAATTTGTACATTTTATTTAATTTCTATATGAAATTGTATTCATTTAAGAACAAATAAAAATTGTAATATTGTATCAAAATCTAGCTATTTTTAATTTAAAAATATTTAAAAGGGAATAAGCTCAAATTCTAATTTAAAATTTGAGTAATTCATATCATTCAAAATTTAAAATAAAAAATAAAAAAAGAAAGGATCAGGATTTTTAAGGATAATAAAAAAATGAAATTTTGCTTGTCACCTAATCCTAAACCTCGTTTTAAACATGTGTTAATTAAAAAAATTAAATTAAAAATTTGATTTATATTTTATTTAAATTAAAAATTCAATAGTGCTGAAAAATGAGTTTATTTATATTTAAAACCAAAATAAATTCAATTTGTCAATTTTAAACTAAATTATTGAAAAAATTTAATTTATGATGTTATATTCTAATTTGTTATTTAGAAAAGTTTAAATTGTAAATAATGCTAAAGTAGTTTTTTTATGTTATTTTCACAATAAAAAATGTTTAATTCTTTAATTTAAAAATCAGCAAATTATAAAAATGAATTAAAAAAATTTTTTAAACACTTTTTTAATAAAATTGTTAGTAAGAGTTTCACCCGTATTATTTAAATCTTTCAAGAAACAAATTTTTAAACTTCTCAACTTTTATTTTATAAGTGTTATTTTTTTATTTTTTATTTTACTTTTTAAAATTTTTATTTTAAAGTTTTTACCTTTTTTAATAATTCTAAAGACTAAAATTCGAAATTCTCTAACTTTCAAGATTTTAAACTTAGAACTGTAGAAATTTTAAAATTGTACTTAAAATTTTAAACATTTTATTTTATTAATTTAAATTTATTGATTTGTACACTGTATTATTTGTAGCGATTTAATTTTTTAAAGTACAAGATTAATTTTTCGATTTTAAAGAATTTAAATTTTCAATATTGCTAACATTTTTTTCAATTCAATTTTAAAAGCTTAAAATTAAAAAAAAATAAACTTGTTAGGGACTTAAAGTTTCAAACATTAAATTGTTATTAAAAAAGTTAGAATTAAAAATTTTTCCATTTCAAACGTTTTTCAATTAAAAATTATTATATTTTCAAGCAAGGTTTTAATTTTAGATTTTAAAAATTTTTGCATTAAAAATAATAAAATGTTTGAATCCATATATCTCGACAATTGAAGCAATTCTTAATAGCACTAAAAAAGAGTTTCTTTTAAAATTATTTTTTAGATTAAAATGTTTAAATTCATAAATTATAAAATTATAAAATTCAGCATTTAACCTTATCCTAAACCGCTTTTTAAAACATTTTTCAATTAAAAAAATAAAATTAAAAATTTGATTTTTATTTTATTTAAATTTAAAATTCAATAATGCTGAAAAACAAGTTAAATTATATTTAAAACCAAAATAAATTTAATTTGTCAGTTTTAAACTAAATTATTTTAAAATTTTGAATGGTAAATAATGCTAAAGTAGTTTTTTTATGTTATTTTCACAATGAAAATTTTTAAATTATTCAATTTAAAAATCTGCAAATTATAAGAATTAACATTTTTCATTTTTAAACGCTTTAATAATAAAATAGTTAAACTTGTAAAAGTATTAACTGTATTTTATTTAAATTTTTCAAGATAAAAATTTTTAAACGTCTCAAATTTTATTTGAAAGTTTGAAGCTTTTTTTAATACTTCTAAAGACTAAAATTCGAAATTCTCCAACATCATAAATTATTGATTTGTAAACTGTATTATTTGTAGCGATTTAATTTTTTAAATTACTATATTAATTTTTCGATTTTAAAAGCTTAAAATTAAACAAATTAATTTGTTAATGACCTCAGGTTTCAAACATAAAATTGTTCAATTGGTAAAATTAAAAACTTAAATTTTGTAATAAATTAATTTTTTAAAATAATTTTTTCTTTAATTTTAATTTTTCGACATTGAAAATATGAATTTCAAAATAAGTGAATAAAAAAAAGTTACAATTTTAAATTTGTCCATTTTAAATGTTTTTCAATTAAAATTTCTTATATTTTCAAGCAAGGTTTCAATTTTAGTTGTTTTTAAACTTTTGCATTCAAAATAATAGAATTGTTGAATATTTAAATATAAATATAAATAACTCGAAAATTAAAGCAATTCTTAATAGCGCTAAAAAAATTGTTTAAAATTTTTTTTTTAGAATAAAATGTTTAAATTCATAAATTATAAAATCCTAAAATTATAAAAACAAAAATCGAATAACTTTCAAGGCCTTAAACTCAAAATTTGTAAAATTTTAAATAAATTTTTTTCAGTATTTAAATATTATAAACTAAAATTTGTTTATATTTTTATACAGGATTACGAATTGAGTTGTTTTGAAACCTATATTGCAAATAATTTAATTTTGAAGGTATTCAATTTTAAAACCTGAAAATTAAAAATTCTTTTACCTTCAAGACTTTAAACTTTAAATTGTTGAATTTTCAAAAAAAATGACCTAATAGCAGAATTATTAGAATTTTATTTGAATTTTACAACCCAATTAAAAATCCTATTAGCCTAAGAAGATGGATGTAATAAATCTTACTTAACAAGGTAAAGCAAAAACTTAAAAATTCTAGATTCTAATTTTAATCTTCTAAAATTATAAATTTATAAACAAAATGGTTTAATTTTTAAATAAAGAGATGAGTGTTTTAAAAAAGAGCATAGTTCAATTTTTAATTAGAAAAATAAAGTTTTAACAAAAATAAAATGTCTATTAGGAAAAAATTTCAATGAAAATGGTATAGTTACATTTTTATATTTAAAAATAATTTTCAATCAAAAAACTAATTGGAAACTAACAAAATAAATTTTAAACAAGAGGATTAATTTTATACCAAAACTTAATAATGTTAAACAAAATACTAGAATTCTTTTTAAATATTTTAATTTGTTATGGAATTTTTAACCTAATATTTAAATTTTCAACCAACAATTACATTTTGAACAAAAAATATTAAACTTGAATTTTAAAAAATGCGATTAAAAATTTATTAAATTTTTTATTTGTAAAAATTGTCATTAAAAACCTAATTTCCAACCACAGAAATTGATGAATTTAAAAAAAATGAATTTTCAACTAGAAAATATAAATTTTGCAGATAATTATAAATTATAATTATAAATTTTCAATACAAAAATTGTCGATTTTTCTACCGAACTGTTGAATTCTAAGCCAAAGAGACGAATTTTGTTTTAAAAAATTGAATTTTCAAAAATTTCAAAATTTTCCATTAAAAATGTGAATTTTCAACCAAAATTTTAATTTCTAGTCAACAGCTGGATATTCTACCCAACTGTGATTTCCTATGAAATATGTGAATTTTCAAACAAATATAAAAAATTTATTTTGTACCAAAATATTTCAATTTTCCACGAAAAATTTAATTTCTACTTAAAAAGCTTGATTTTCTACCCAATTGTTGAAATTTTAAGTAGGAAAGTAGAATTGTCTACAAAACAGTTGAATTTTCGAAATTTAATTTTGAACCAAATAGTTGACATTTAAACAGAAATTTTGAATTTTAAGTCGAAAATAAAAATTTTTTATAATAAAAATTAATTTTTCAACATAAAATTATGATTTTTTGAAAAAGTTAATTTTTTATGAAATAGTTGAATTTTCAACAACACAGTTAAATATTTTTCCTTGTCCAATATTTTATTTTTTCCTGATCATTAATAATTAAAGACAAAAATTTTAATCTGTAATATTTTCAACACAGAATCTTTTATAAACGGAATTAAAAAAATTAAATTACAATTTAAAATTATCCAAGTTTTTAAAAATAAAAAAATAATTAAAAAAGTGTTTCTTTAAATAAAGAATTTTCAACAAAACAGTTGGAATATTTGTCCATGTTCAATATTTTATTTTTCCTGATCATTAATAATTAAAGATCAGAATGTTAAAATTGTAATATTTTCGATGCAGAATCTTTTATAAACGTAATTAAACAATTTTTAATAACAATTTAAAAATTATAGAATTTTAAAAACAAAAAAATATTTTAAAAAGTATTTATTTAAGTAAAGAATTTTCAACAAATTGAATATTTTTCCGTGCCCAATCTTTTATTTTTCCTCTGATTATTAATAATTAAAGACCAGAATTTAAAACTTTTAATATTTTCTACCTAGAATCTTTTTTAAAAGAAATTAAAAAATTTCAAATTACAATTTAAAAATATCCAAGTTTTTAAAAATAAAAAATTAATTAAAAAAGTGTTTCTTTAAGTAAAGAATTTTCAACAAAACAGTTGGAATATTTTTCCATGTTCAATATTTTATTTTTCCTGATCATTAATAATCAAAGAACAGAATTTTAAACTTGTAATATTTTTAAATAAGAATCTTTTATAAACGGAATTAAACAATTTGTAATAACAATTTAAAAATTTCAAGTCTTTAAAAATAAAAATAATATTTTAAAAAGTATTTATTTAAGTAAAGAATTTTCAACAAAGAGAATATTTTTCCATGCCCAATCTTTTATTTTCCTCTGATCATTAATAATCAAAGATAAAAATTTAAAACTTGTAATATTTTCAACACATAATCTTTTATGAAAAAAATTAAACAATTTTAAATTAAAATTTAAAAATATCCAAGTTTTTAAAAATAAAAAAATATTTAAAAAAATTGTTTATTTAAATAAAGAATTTAAAAAAAAACGTTGAATTACTAAAATTATTTTCAAACCAAATAGTTGACTTTTAAACAAAAATTTTGAATTTTAAGTCGAAAATACAAATTTTTTATAATAAAAATTAATTTTTCAACATAAAATTCTGATTTTTTGAAAAAGTTCATTTTTTATGAAATTGTTGAATTTTCAACAAAACAGCTTAATATTTTTTCCTGTCCAATCTTTTATTTTTCCTTGATCATTAATAATTAAAGACAAAAATTTTAGACTTGTAATATTTTCTACCCAGAATCTTTTATAAACGGAATTAAACAATTTGTAATAACAAATTAAAAATTTCAAGTCTTTAAAAATGAAAATAATATTTTAAAAAGTATTTATTTAAGCAAAGATTCTTCAACAAGTTGAATATTTTTCCATGACCAATCTTTTATAAACGAAATTAAAAAATTTGGAATAAAAATTCCAAGTTTTTAAGAATAAAAATAATATTTAAAAAAATGTTTATTTAAATAAAGAATTTTCAACAAAACAGTTGAATATTTTTCCATGTCCAATCTTACATTTGTCCCTGATCATTATTAATTAAAGAGCAGAATTTTAAACCTGTAAAATTTTCAACCCAGAATCTTTTATAAACGAAATTAAACAATTTCAAATTACAATAAAAATGTTCAAGTTTTTAAAATTAAAAAAATTAAAATTAAGTAAATTTATATTAATAATAAATTTAAAAAACCTAATAGTTTTATCTACTGAAACGGAAACTTTCCTCATTAGAAACGAAACTTTTCTGAATAAAATTCTCATCTCGGCAAACTTGAATAAATAATGCCATCTGTAAAACAAACAAATAAATAACTTTTTTTCATCATTTTCTCTCGATTTAGTGAATTGAAATAAATTGAATATAAAGAAACTTTTTAGCGAATGATAATTTGTTGTAATAAATTTATATTTCTGTCAAATAGAAGGTTATTAAATAATTTTAACACCTGATTTGACATCCTGACCCAATTGGACTGACAGCTGAAACACCTGATTAAAGTTGCCGGAGGAACGAAACGAAATCCAAAGTCCAAATTGATGGAAAATTCGAGAAGAGTTCGACGACCAGGAATTTGATGAATTGGGTTATCAATGAAAAAAATAAATGCCAGATTATTGTTGTATACTTTCATCTCGTTTATTAATTAAAATTCAGTAGTAATTTAGTTTCTGCCATTCTAACAAAACGTTACCAGCCAGATTCTCTTTATATTACGTTAATAATAATTAATATTTAATATAATAATATACATTGGGGGAAGGAGTCGGTTTTTCTAGATTTTTCGACGACTTTTTTTCGCAACTCTAATTATCTATCTCGAATCTTTGTACTAGTGTCGCGAGTGCCAAAGATTCAAAGAGTTCGATAATAAATAATTTTGTTTTTAACTTAATATTTATCACTGAAAAATAATAAGAATCGAACTCTTAGATCCTCACAAATTTTTTTTTTTTTTTTTTTTGGCAATCGCAGGTGACAAAATTCGTTTCCAGGTTGGAAAACTCATTCAACCCTCACTCCCCACTCAATCACATCGCCACTCACTTTCTCTGTACACACGTTTCATTAAAATAACAAAAACCAAAGTAGGTAATAATAATATAATAATAATAACGAACGATCGATACTCTCGCGTTTTTTCCTTTTCTCGCAAAATTCCGCTTTTTTTGTATTAACAGAAATATTACAATTGTCTAAAATTATTCGAATCCGGCAGAATTTCTGAGGCGATTTCGCTCGATGATTCAAATTGGATTTGATCAAAAGTTTAGTACGGTAATTTTTTTTTTTTTGGAAAGGCACACATGAGTCAAATTTTAATTTTTATGTGACGTTTCTTTCTTCATTCCAAATCACATAAAAAACTTGAAAATATTTCAAAGTTTTCGAATTCTAAGAGTTGAAATTGATTGAAATTCTTTTTTTTTTAATTTGACTCATGTATCAGAAAAAAAATGTAAAGCTGGTCTGGAATGTAGTTTCGTAACCAGTCTTTGGTAAGGACAGGTTCGACGTGGCTCAAATTCTTCGGGGCCGATCGAAAACGAGAAATGGTAACAATAACAACAATCGATAAAAGAATAAAAAATCTCATGCCGATAAATATTTTACAAATGGATTTTCACTTCAAATTTTTCAATTTTTGCCCAGAATTTGAGAAATGAACAGACCAGCTAGCACCGCGATTTTTTCTCCCTTTTTCCAAAAGTGCTATAAACGGGAAAAAATATTAAAAAAAAAAAAAGAAAAAACTTGTGATCGCCTCTCGAATTTCTTCCGTCGAATAATATGTTCGCACTTTTCCTGCCACTCAGAAAAAATTTATTGATTCATAGAAACGGTTTTTTTTCGCCGAATGAAAATTTAGAGTTTAAAATGAATTTAATTTTGAACCTATTTTTGGTTAAATAAGAAAAAAAGTTTTCTGAGTGGCACCATTTTTGAGGCCGGCTTTCCATTTATGCAACAATGATCCTAGTATGTACAAAATTCAAAACCTTGTTTTTTTAAACTCAAGGGCAAAAAAGTAATGGTAGTATTACACAAATATAAAATAAAGGGACCAATTGCAGAGTGAGACTGTGCGCCAATTAAATTTTTTTCAGTTAGAGAAAAAGTCTAACAAAATTTAGAAATTTCTGTCTAATTTCACGAAAATTACTGAATTTTCTGATTTACTCGTGGAAGTTCGGAAACTTGCAAAAATTTTAATAAACATGTTCAAAAGTTTTACTTCGGCACAAAATTTCAAAAATTCCAAAACTTCTCAAAAAAATTTACGCTTTGAGCTATTTTACGATGCAAAATAATTTATTTTTTAATTTAATTTTATGAAGCGGAAGTTTTACGTCGGCAAAAAGTTTCATAAATTTACGACAATATCTGAAAAATTGAGTTAAAATTTTCGAATATTTCAGTTACAATCTTAAAACTTTTTTAAAATTTTCCGTCTTGAGGTAGTTTTACTCTTAGAAATTTTTTTCAATTTCTCGACAAAATTTCTGAAGTATTTCAAAGTTGAAAAATTCAGATAAAAATGTAGTAATTTTCATTTGTAGTTTTAAAATTTCTAAAGAAAAAATGACATTTTTTTAGCTTCGCTTGAGACATTTTTACTCTAATTTTATGAAACATGATTGGAAGTATCACGTCGGCACAGAGTTTCATTATTTTCAAGATAAATTTTGGCAAATTAATTAAAAATTTTTTTACTTTTAGTTAAAATTCTAAAACTTGTACAAATTGTATGCCTGAAATTAGAGAAGTTACAGCCTTAGAAATTTTTTTTCCCCAAATTTCCAAAGATTTTCGTAAGTTCTGTGCCGTTAAAAGTTTCGTAAATTTATGATCAATTTTGGAAAATTTAGTTAAAAATTTCCTAATTTTCAATTACAATTCCGAAAATTGTAAATATTTACGTTTTAAATTATCAATGTTTCATCCTTGGAAATTTTTGTCTTAATTTTACAAAAATTTTCTAATGTTTCACGCCGTAAATTCCGTCAAAACTGCTGTAAATTTAAAATAAATTGGAGAAAATTCAGTTTGAAATTTCATAATTTTCAGTTACAATCATGACACTTGTAGCAAGAAATTTTACGTTTTTAATAACGGAAATTTCTAGAATCTAAGAGATTTCATAGTTTTATAAAAAAATTTAAAAAGGACCTGTAACTTTCGTAAAGAAATAATTTCCTAAATTTTAGAATATTTCTAAAAAAAAGGAAACAAATTTGCATACTAGATAATCTTATCAGAATTTTTTTCTTTTTCTGAAAGATAAGTTCATTTGGCGCATTATGAGGAAAACGTGAGACCGACCGACGGGTTTTTTTTGCCACTAAAAATTTCCGCTACCTAAAAAAAAATGGAATGCCGTGAAAAGCAGAGAAAAGATAAAACCTTGAAAGTATCGATAAAACCGGGGAAAAAAATGAATTTCGCACAGTGCTCATTTTGCACGCGGCCCCGAGCAATAGAGTAATAATAATAGTAATAATATAATAATTATAAAGAGAATAAGTAATAATAAGACAATAATAATTCGGTAATTATTATTGTTACAATTGGGGCTTGGAAGGGAACCGACATAATCTTGACGAAGACAATTATATTCATATATATATTGATCTAAAATCTTTCATCTTTTATATTTTCTCGTATGTACGTATATATCATATATACTTACTCTTTATACAGAAGGTTTTTTTTCGTGGGGTTTTTGTTTTCGCTAGGGTCGCACTCGCGCCGAATTTCTGTTCTTTTAACAAATTTCTTTCTTTCTCAAAATTTTCGTTCTTTCAAAATTTGTCTTCATTCAACTCTTTTTTTTTTTTCTTCCCGCACGTGTTTTTCCTCCATTCCCCCTTTCTCTGACGACGCTGTTCACTTAAATTACTAGCTTTATCTGGTACATTATTTACAGTCAATATTTACTTATGTTACATGCGCCAAGTTTGCTTCAAGCAAATTCCGAGGCGAGCAGCACTTTCCGGGGTACTTTACGTCCGCGGGTTTCAGTGTTTGCTATATAATATATTTGTATATCTGTCCTGCTTTTTTTTATTAAATAAAGTGTTCATTGTCTTACATTTTTTTTAACAGGAGCTCGTTCACTATTTGTTCTCCAAAAGACCCGCACAAATCACCCAAACGAAGATAGACACTTTGTTGATTCATTACCGTCGGACTAGGTGTCCGTCGACAGTAACAGGAACAACTACGACGACACCAAAATCACTTGATTCCGACGGCAATCCAACTGGCTGAACAAAAATCACTTGATGCATCTTCTTAACTGGAAACTGATGACACACATCATTTCGATGAATCTGGATCTTGCGCAGGCTCTGGATCCCACTGGCAATCCATCTTCTTGGAAGTTGAATCTGGATCATGGAGATCGAATGGTGACGAGCTTCGTCAAATGGTTGCGAAAAAGCCTCCCCGGTGCACCGGTTTGGTCTCGTCATCCCCTAAACTCTTTTTACCCTCCTACCACCTTGGTATCCTTGGTATCAGTAGAATCTTGAATTGGCTAATTGAAGCTACGAGTTGGAGTAGCTGCTAGATCTTGCCTGAAGGTAGTGGTGATAAAAGGGTGGTAGAACTGATTCCGTTCCGGAAGAGTTAGCTTGGGAAGTGACGAGGCCCAATGGGGGAGGCCCCGGTGAACGCTAGTGAGCCGCAAGCGAGTGAGCCGTGAGACCCTGAGGGCTGAGCATAGGTGGACTGTGACTGTGTCCCATCGGGGAGCCATGAAGGTGATCCTGCGGATGATATTGATGAAGACCTCCTTGACTTTGATGACCCGGCGGCATTCCTTCCATCATCCCATCTCCTAAGGTGTTGGGTGGTGTCATCCTCTTCTCCTTCTGCCGTCGATTGCAGAACCAAACTCTGACTACTTCCTTCTCCAACTGGAGACTATCAGCGAGACTCGTGATTTCTTGGGCTGAAGGTTTCGGCTGTTTGTGAAAATGCTGCTCTAGAGCACCCTTCACGGAAACCTCGATTGAAGTTCTCTTTTTTCGTTTCCTACCCTGGGCTGCAATCTTGTCAATGTTGGTCGGAGAACCCGTGGATGAGTCTGCTTCTTCCAGCCACTTTTGCAGCAAAGGCTTGAGTTTGCACATATTTTTAAAACTCAGTTGAAGCGCCTCGAACCTGCATATCGTCGTCTGGGAGAAGACATTGCCGTAAAGAGTTCCGAGCGCCAGACCAACATCTGCCTGGGTGAATCCCAGTTTGATCCTCCTCTGCTTGAACTGTTTCGCGAAGGCTTCCAGATCGTCCGAGGTCGGGGTATCTTCTTCTCCGGCGCTGTGATCCCTGTCGAGAGGATGGCCAGGATGAAGGGGATGTCCTGACGGAGGCGAATGATTGTGAGCATCCCTGAGATGATGAGGAAGCCCGGACTGGTGATTGTGAAGCTGATGAGGATGTTGGTGCGGATGCTGATGAAGCATTCCGTTCATCGCTGCATGGTACTGCTGAAGTGTAGTTGGCGATGCGGCGCCTCCGCTCGGGTTGTAGTGAGCCGAGGGGACGACGGGCGCGTGCCAGGAATGGGGCGACACCATCCCGGGGGACTGGTGAGGTCCTCGATGGTGCATACCTTGGTCGTTTGTTGCAGAGGCTGCGGTTAGAGGTTTCACGTCCAGACTCGTGTTTCCCTGGTGATGATGGTGAGGATGATGCGTCGTGTGGTGCATCCCCATCGAGGCAGCCCAGGGATCAGCACCGGATGGTTGAAGACTCACCCAAGGGTTCGCCGCCGATAGACTCGCTGCAGGATGCGAGAGTCCATTTGGCGAGGGCGAGGAATTCACCTGATGGTGGTGGTGATGGTGGTGATGATGTTGCGGCGCGGGCATGTACTTCATCTCCCCGGCGTCGGCTGCACTGCGGGGAGAGCCCGAGGAGTAGCCACCAACGGCGATGTTCATCCCGATTGAACCCGAACCACCATCCAGGTCTGAGGACACTGCACTACTAACAGGCATGTACGTGGTAGCAGCCATCTACTCCTTGATACTCTGGATACCTCGAACGAGGTAGTGCCTCACACGGCACTCGCCGCCCTTACTTAATTTCTCAAATTATCCAAATGGAACCTCTTCCCAACTGGTATCCAAACTGGAAACTAAAGTTCTTCACACTTGACACTTGTTCAGGTTTTAAACTGTCCTCTCTCGACACTTAACATCCCGGTTGTAATGTCTCAGTGACATGGCTATAACTGGAGAACTGATCGAAGCACGTGCACTATTTTCTACATTTATGCACTTTTAGAACTCGGATCACGGATCACACTTCCACAACTGAAGCACTTTGCCGGGCTGTCGGAGCCCAGTCCGTCCGTTCACGGTACACGATACGAAGGCGAGTCACTCGAGAACCCGACACTCGGGAAAGAGAGAGAGAGCGAGGGAGAGAGACGGAGTGAAAAGATCGACTGGCTCTCATGTGTTATGCATGTCGTAGCTGAGAGCGACTGACTGCCTCGCCTCGCAGCTTGCCCGAGGTCCCCAAGTCTAGCGGTTAGGTTCGTCATGCGCATTGAGTTCGAGCTGCGCGCCGCGGATGGGGATACCCCACCACGCGTCCGCTTCTCCCCACGGATTGGTGCGAGCGGCAAAGGTGGCCGTCGGCTCCCTACGTCATCGGAGGGCTGCACTTAATTGGGCTCCGCCCACAATTCTGCTTCTACACCCCAGCGGTCCTTTTATCCCTTGCTTGCCTTCCTCGGCACAGGGTTCGCGCTCCTCTTCAACCAAGGAGCGAGCCAAACTACATCAACGTACTTCGTGAATGCTCCTGTGTCGTGCTTCGTGCTCCCGTGACGTTAACATTTTTTTTTGCTGCGGAGATGGAAGAGTTTCGAAATATGTGACGTTCCGCGAAGAAAAGGCCCGAACGGAGAGAAGGAAAATTTGAGAGGAGGCGCGATTTCTGAGAGACGCAGGCGCGTTCTAATAGTAATAGAGGGTTCACGCCTTTCTTTAAGATTGAGTAATAAATCGAATTTTTGAGACCATTTTTTTTTTTTTTTTTTGAAGAACGCGTGGAGAAGTATCGAGAGGATCGAAAAATGGAAAATCGAGTTTTGCCGCCGGAGGGAGTTTTTCCAAGCGGAAGGTCACATATCTTTTTATGAAGGAAAGAAGAGTGCATCGGGAATTTCCAGGAGGGGAAATAAAATAGAGATCCTGTGATGCAGATTTATGTTTTATATTGTGTGGCCAATTAGGCTTAAATGTGCGTTTATTTAATGTGGATAAATGGAGACTTAAAGTTTGACGGATTAGAAAAAACGATTGGAAAAGAACATTTTTTATCTTTTTTTGACAGTTTTTTCAAAAATACTTATGTATATTACAAAGTATTTAAAACTGAATAAAGTAAAACTACGGCGGAGAAAAAGGACTGTTACAGAAAACCTTTTTTTTTGTCAATTGTACTTGTCTTGTTTTATGACAAAATTTCCGTCGACTTCAAGTGATAAGTATAAACAATTCGAAGTTTAAGATCTTTAAGCATAGTTAATAAAAAAGTTTTCAAGATCAACAATTTTACTATTTTAATGAAAAAAATATTTCAAAAAATTTTCGTTTTCGATTAAATAATATTTTCTTCGGATATTTAAATCTATAAATTAATGCATTTTTTTATTATAAGTTCGGTTTTAGTTCTTTTTCTGTAAAAAAATATGATCCAACTATTCTGCTTTAAAAAAAAATTTTTTTATGTAAATATACATTTTTTTCTCTTTTGAGTAGAAAATGTACATTTTCGATGGACATCACTTTGAAATAATATAAAAAAGTCTTCTTTTTATTGCAACTAATTCTTATGTCAAAATAGACAACTTTCTATTTTGCGACGATAACTTCGGCCTTAGATTTTTTCCGGTGGAAAAGAAAACTTTCAACTATTTTACCGAAAAAAAAAAATATTTCAAACATTTTTCTTTTTCGAGTAAAAAATGTCAAATTATTCAAATCCGTCAAATTCTTAGAGTTAAAATGATAAATATTAATAATAGAAAGTTTAAAGTCTTCGAGTTTAGTTAATCAAAAGTTTTTTTTATTCCGATCAATTTTTATGATAAAATTAATCATTTTTTATCAAGTTCGGTTTTAGTAGTTTTTTTCTGTGGAAAAAAACTGAACCAACTATTCTTCGTCAAAACAATTTCATTTAAAAACGTACAGTTTTTTTCTCTTTTTTGTAGAAAATGTATTTTTTTCGACCAACAACACTTTGAAGTGTCAAATTTTAAATCATTACATTCTGTCAATTCATCAGATTTTTTTAAATATATAAAAATATATAAATAATGTATAAAAATATAATAATATAAAAAAGTTTTATTTTTATGGTTACTATTTTTAGTGATAAAATCGATTTTCTATACTCTTATACAACGGTTCATTCGCCGTGTAAGCTTTTCTGTGGAAAATAGCTTTTCCAATATTTCAAGTGAAAAATTTGCCCTTTCGAGAAGAAAAAATCTATTTTTCCGTTTTTTTTTTTTTTTAACGAAAATAAATTTTTGGCTCTTGAAAAAGGTGACAGATTTAAAAGTGAGTAAAAATTCTTTTTGAGTCGTTATGAATGAATAAATTTAAAAAAACTATTAATCCAATTGTGTGATGTTGACTTTTTGTTTTTGTGAAAAATTGTAATATTTGTGCAATTGTCTAAATTATTGTTAATTACTCATGCAAAAATTATAGTTTATAGTCAAAGTTGTTTTTAGTTTTATACATTTTTAAAACATTTTTTTAAATAAAAAAGGGGAGAAAATCTACTAAAAACTAAAATTTTCTGATTATTCAAACACTTGAACAAAAGTGTAAAATTAACTGAATAAATGTTTAATTAAAAATGATTTAAAAGCAACTTAGATATTGATTCTTTTAAATTAAACTATCATCATTTTTTAAGCCTAAATTTGATTGAAATTTCAAAACTTGTGATCAAAACGAAAAAAATTGTCTTTTGAACTTTAAAAATTTTCAACCAAAAAGTGTTACAAGTACAAACGATACATTTAAAAAGATTTTTTTTTCAAGAAGTCGAAAATAAACAATCCGTAACTGAGGAGATAAGAAAATTACGCGAATTAAAAATGTTTTTATTTTTTCTATATATTGGCATATATACAATAGATTCTGATTAACCTAAACCTATAATTTTTGGGAACAATTAAAAAAAATTTAATTTCTTTTAAAAAACGCACTGATTCGGAATATAGAAAAAAATTTTTTTTTCAGCTTACATATTTTCTTTTTCTCTCAGCAACAATATTTTGAAATAAAAATTTGACATTTTATAACTTTCAATATCAGTTATTATTATTTTTAACAATTTTTCGATTTCAATATTTTTAGCTCATGTAAGGCGCTATTCCTCGTCCAAATCATTTCTCCCCATCTCAAGATTTATATCTTGACATAAAATATTATTTTTTTATTTATGGCGTATGTATCTCCTATATTTTCTGAAATAACTCCCTTTTAAGCGATACTTATATGAACTATTTCATGACCTACAGATGCTTTTTTTCCTTATTTTGTTACAGTCAAATTCCTAGAAAATATTAATATATGTAATATACCCCTTTTCCAGCTCTACTTATGACCTAAACATGCCCTTTATTCTGATTTAGCTCCAACCCATTTCTAGAAATATATTCCTACTAATAGTAGCGTACCTCCTTTCGAGCTCTATTCATGCCCTATTTCCTGATACAATTTCAAGAAATTCCTAAAAATAGTCCTATAAATATTTCATCCCTTTTCCAGCTTTAATTGAGTCCTTTTTCCTAATCGTACAATTGAAAATGTTTGTAAATATCCCAATAAACATTATATCCCTTTTCCAGCTCTATATATGACCTATGTATGTCCTACTTTTAGACCTTAACATGCCCTTTCTCCTAATTCGGCTTCAATCAATTTCTAAAAATTCTCCTACAAGTATCCTACCTCATTTCCATCTTTATTTATGCCCTATTTGCTGATTAAATTCAGGAAATTTCTATAAATCGCATTATAAATATCTCATCCCTTTTCCAGTTCTAATTATGCTCTATTTCCTGATCCTACTCTAGAACAATTCTATAAATTTTTCTATAAGTATTATACCCCTTTTCCAGCTCATTTTTTTCAACCATTTTCTAGAAATTTACCTGCTTTCCAGCTCTATTTACGCCCTATTTCTTGATCAAACTCTAGCAAATTCTTATAAATGTAATAATCTATCCCTTTTCCAGCTTAATTTATGTCCAATTTCCTGATTCAACTCTCGTAAATTTCTAGAAATAGACCTATGGTGTCCTATCCCCTTCTAAGCTTCATTTAAGACCTATTTGTGCTCCATTTTATGACCTATACATGCCCTTTTCCTGATTTTGTTTTATAAAATTCCTAGAAATACTCTTATAAGTATCCTACCTTCTTGCCAGATTTCTATGGGCCCTCTTTATTAAATTAACTCCAGGAAATTTCTATAAATAGACTTATAAATTTTTTACCCCTTTTCCAGATCTATTTAAGTCCTATTTATTAATCTTATTCTAGAAAATTTCTAAAAATATCCCTATAAGTACCCTATCCCCTTTCCAGCTCCACGCATGAACATTTAAAACAGAAGTCAATTTTCGTAACGGAAAATTTTCAAATAGATAAAGTTGGATTTTTCCCATCAAAACAAAAAATTTTGTGGATAAATGTTAAGACGTGAATTTAAGTTTTCTTGTACGTAAAGATTAAAATTGTTACACCTTAAAATCAGTTTGCATTAAATTAAGTACAATTGGCTTAAATTTAGGAAAAATTGATCTGATTTTAAGTACAATTTATTTAAATTTAAGACCCAGTTCTAAAATTCATATAATGAGGATTAAAAATTAGTCCAATTTTGCTTAAATCCAGGAAAGTTTTATTGGATTTAATGCAAATCCATTTGAAGCTGATCTAAATTCCAAAAAAGTCAAGTCTTTCTCAAAGGCTCAGAGCTCATTTTAAAGTTGTGATTCTAATCTTCCAACTTTGACCTTGTTTCCTTCCTAACGCGAAAGTACAAAGTCGTTGCGAATACTAATCCGAATACGAACACGACACACGCTCTTGTAGAAATCTAAATGTGGGCCTGATAAGGCACTGACCAATTTTCCCTATTTATGATGTGGTCCTGGTCAGGTAAACTGACAAGGGCCTATTTAGGGCAAACTTGGCAGGGCCTGTCCAGTTTTTCTCAAGTATTCCCTACTTTGTAAATTCATAATAATAATGAACAAAAATTACTATAAAAAAAGACTTTCTAACAAGATACTTCAATTTTTAACCAAAAAATATAAATGCTTAACAATAAAGTGTCATAGTTCATATTTCAATTTGAAAAACGATGAAATATA
Source organism: Druon quercuslanigerum (assembly GCA_010014905.2). Lineage (NCBI taxonomy): Eukaryota > Metazoa > Arthropoda > Insecta > Hymenoptera > Cynipidae > Druon > Druon quercuslanigerum. The sequence goes on along the minus strand of JAAAKG020000008.1, from coordinate 7,297,533 downwards.
TAGAAAAAATTAATTCAATTTTTATGAAAAAATAATATTGCTACTAAAAAAGATGAATTTTGAAATCCAAAAGATAAATTTAAAAAAAATACTTAAATTTTCTGTTAACAACAATTTTACTAGACTTTTCACTATTAAAATATAAATTTTTTAAATAAGAAATAAGTTTCTACGCGAAAAAAATTAAATTTTTAGTTTAAAAAGACGAATTTTTAACCAAAAGAATAACTTTTGAACAACATTGTTAGATTCTCCACCAAATAGGTGCATTTGCAATCAAAAAAGATGGTATTGCTCTTAAAGCTGATGAATTTTTATTCAAAAATTTTTTAAATAGTTCAATTTTTATCCAAAACAGATTCCAGTTGACTTTAAGATTAAAATATAAATTTAACAACAAAAAATAAGTTTCTACAAAGAAAAAGAATTCTCAATGCGAAAAATTGTTTTTAACAAACAAAGGATGCATTTTTAACAAAATTGTTGAATTCTCTACTGAAAATATTTGCATTTTTATTCAAAAAAGATGAAATTTATAAGCTAGAACTTATGAATTTTTAATAAAAAACTAAATTTTGTATGAGTTAAACTTTCACTCAGAAAAGATTTAACTTCATTTTTCAGCACAAAAATATAAATTTTAAACAGAAAGTAAATTTTCTGCGAAATAGTAAAATTTTCAACAAAACAGAATTTTCAAGCAAAAATGATGAATTAAAAAAAAAAATAATGTAATTTTCAATGAAATAGTTGAATTTTTTTACAAAAAAGGAAAAATTATTCTAAACCAGTGCATTTTTAAAACAAAAAGAAAAATTTAAAAAAAAATGAAGTCTTCATTAAAAAAGATTTTAATTGACTTTTTAACACAAAAATAGGAATTTTAAACAAAAAGTAAATTTTCTAGAAAATAGTTTTAGTTTCAACAAAAAATTTGCAATTTTAAAAGAAAAATCCAAAAAGAAATTTTCAGAAAAATAGTTTTCATACAAAATACGAATTTTTAACAAAAGATTTGAATTTGCAACCAATAAGAATAAGTTTTTAATCAAATTGTTTAATTTTCAACCAAATTATAAATTTATAACTGAAAAGATAATCTTTAGATTCTTGGTTGGATTCTTGGTTTTATTATCAGGAATTCTGCAAATCAATTTTATTATTGGACGTTGACTAGGATTTTAAATTTGATTATAATCTCATTTGAATTTGTTAAATTACATTTTTTTTAAAAAAGGAAAACTGGTGTGGGCCTTGTCAAATAAACTGGGAAAATTTCTTGTTTAAATTTAAAAAAATTCCATCGATTTCCGTAAAACTGGATTGTATATAGAGGAAATTAAAATCAAAGAGAAAAAAATG